>JAYESD010000220.1:0-92608 GCA_036927565.1 Tuctoria greenei
ACACTACAACGTGATATCCTGGAGAGAGTAAAGGGTAAATCACAGCGTGGCAATTGGTTGTACAGAATAGGGTTCCAAGCTAAAGACGAAGGTAAACCAGGCATGCCACAAAAGGACCTGTCAAAGGAGCATCAATTATGCGACTATCGAAGAATGCGTGGATTGTGTTATACCTGTGGGTCCAAGTTTGAACCAGGGCATGCGCTACGCTGTCCCAAAAAGACTTCTGTACAATTCAACACTCTATCAATGGAAGATCTGGAGCTGGAGTTGTCTGAAGCGGTTCTGCAACAATTGGATCAGGAGGATCAGGAGGTTGCTGACTGTTTCCAGTTATTCATACTGAATGTGGCCTAGAGGTGGGGGGTGAATAGGCCTTTTTGAATTTTAGTCAGAACCTGCAACACATAACAATTTGATCAAATACCAATAAATCGGACTAGTCTGGTAGTGTGCGTACTAGTCCGGTGTTTGCGGACTAGATCGACCAAGTTTGATCGATGATCTCGATCCAAGTACTCTACGCAGCTGAAATTAAGAAGTAACTAGAGTATGTTGCTTTAATTAGACTAAAGATAGCACAAGGTAATCTTAGTTACTAGTTTTGACGTAATTTGACTAAGATCAATTAAACCCTAGATGCAATGAACAACAAACACAAAGTGAAGACACAAGATTTTTATCCCGTGGTTCGGTTCCCACGAAGGCAACCTACGTCCACGTTGAGGAGCCCGTGAAAGGACCGGGTCTTCACCAACCCTACCCTCGTCGAATTGCCACAAAGGCCAATTCTCTTCTACTATCACAAAGGGGTAAGATAACCGGGTTCAAGGGGCCTTCTCACAAGTTGAGGGCTCCCCAAGATTACAAATCAAAACACCACCAATACACACTCGTAAGATCTGCAATGAAACAACAAGAGTGTGTGAGAGAATCAAACCCAAGAGCTCAAAACTTGAAGAATTATGTCTCTCCTTTGATCTAATGTTAATCCTCAAGGATTGATCTTTCTTGCGTTGGATTGTGTGGAGAGACGTGTTTTCTAGGCTCTTAGAGGGTGTGATGGCACTGGGAATCGAGATATATCATAGTTGGGCCATGCACCTCTATTTATACTAGGATTTCCAAGGGTTACCGTTAGGGTTTTCAAAGTCCGGACTAGTCCGTGGTGGACTCCAAACTAGTTCGGTGTGCGGCGTGTGGGAAACCCTAAGTGCCCCGAAATATCGGAGTTGTCCGGTCAGGGGCGGACTAGTCCGTTTTTGTCTCTGGAAATGTTCGGACTAGTCCAACACATATCGGACTAGTCCGGTGGTGGTGAAACCCTTAGTAAATTGGAGACAAGTCCACACTTGGAGGACTTGTACGATTTTAGTAAGAAGGTTTTTCGGACTAATCCAGGCATATATCGGACTTGTCCGATTCGGGTCAGAAGGATATCGGGCTAGTCCGTGGTGATATCGGACTTGTCCGATTTTGTGCAAAACTGTGAAGTGTTGAGGACTAGTCCGCACTGGGGAGGACTAGTCCGATCTTAGTCAAAAAGATATCAGACTAGTCCGTGGTGATATCGGACTAGTCCGGTCTGTGTAAACCTGGACTGTACAGACAAGTACGCACTAGGAGGACTTGTCTCATTCTGGACAGAGGGATTATTGGACTAGTCCGTGGTGATATCAGACTAGTCCGGACCTATATGAATTTGTGCAGTGAGAGGATTAAAATATGCTTGAGCTCTTGGGGTGTGTTCTTCCAACACACTCCATACACAAAGATTATTCTATTCATCTCTTGAGCTCTTTCCACTCTGATTTCTCACTCTCCTTTCTTTTTACGCTTTCTCCATGTTTTCATTAAAACTTGCGCCCATCTCAACAATTAGGTTAGGATCTCATTTGTTTGTCATAAATCAACAAAAACCCACAAGGGATGCCTATATGCACTTTCAACCTCCCCCTTTTTGGTGATTGATGACAACCAATTGAGATTTCACAAAATATGATAAAAATACAGAATCTTCATAAAGTGTACACATATATGTTTGTAACAAATTAATCATGACAACATAAGGCATATGTGCACTCTTTATGGTGGGTTGTAAGACTACGTGTGTGTGAGCAATAATTGTGATGAGAATGAAACAATTGACATAATTATGTCAACATCAAGCATATCTGTCAATTTCAGAGCATAAGCACATATTGTAGCAAATTACCATCACATATTTCATAAATATAACTTAGAGGCATAAGCATAGTCATAGCGCCACATCACAAGTCCAAAAGCATAAGAGGGCATTAAAGTTTTACAACCCAAAAACAACACGAATAAAGCTCTCCTCACAACCTACAACTACACTTAGTGATTCCCCCTCAATCTCTCCCCCTTTGGCATCAAGACACCAAAAAGAAGGAGAGGAGGGATCTAGTGCCTTCATTCCTCGCTGTTGGTCGTCTCCTCATCTTCATCTTCAGACTGTGGAGGAGAAGGAGGAGCGGATCCACTCGAAGTGCCCCCAATGCCAAAGTAGGCAAGTTTGGAGGGAGTCAAAGGTTCAAGCTCAGTGAAGTCACATGCGGAGTCATCCGAGATAATTGGAGATCCAATGGGCTCAATCTCCAGCTTCTGACAGATTTGCTTGATATATCTCATGTCATCCTTCCTTGCCTTGTTCAGCTTATGAATTTTTACTTCAGCCTTCTTGCATGAGCCAAAGATGGAGGCCAAGTATTTCAAGATTCTACTAGGATACCCTTTTTGAGGAGGGGCCCTAGCGGTGGGAGCAGTCCTTGTATCTCCTTGAGCTCTCCTCGGAGCCTCATCACTGGACACTAGAGATGGAGTAGCTGGGAGAGTAGCTTGGGTAGGCTTCTGAGGCCTCAGGGGAGTGTACTCCACATCCTTAACGAACTCAATTCCTGTGACCTTCTCAATCATGAACATGAGGTAGGGCGCATAGCCACAGGAACAGTTCGGTGTGCAGGAGATGTTCACCATGTCATTCCAAATGTAGTCAAAAACATCAAACTTTCTGCTTCTCCTTATCACCTTCATCAGTGTCCTTAAGTAGCCTTGGACACTTCCTACATCTCCATCTTTTGGAGCTATGGTCTTCCTCAGCACCCTATTAAGAAACATGAAGAAGGGCTTCATGTTCTTGGTCGATGGAGAGTTGTACTTCAGGCTAGTATCATAAAGGAAGTCCATCTTATCCTTCCCCAAGAAACCAATGTTGTGGATAGTTAGCTCATTGTTACCAGTGTCTTCTAGGTGAAGTAGTCTTGCAAAGTCATCATAAGTAATGGTGTACTTGGATCCATGTGTCATCCAAGTCACCCTCTCTTCTTTATCACTGGCAAAATAGCATGTGGCATAGAATTGAGCAATGATCTCATCGTTCCAGTTGTACCTAAAGGCAAATAGGTCTTTCAGTCCATGCCTTGTTGCAGCCTCCACCACCTCATCAAAAGCACTACAACTCTTTCTTTCAAAATGATTCCAGTCATTCCACTGGCTGAGGACAACCGGAGTCTTCATTGTGAGGTATACAGAGCTATAGTAGTTTGCGTGAAAGTTGCTCCAAAATCTGGCGCCGGCTGCCTTCTTGGATATGCTATAACAATCCACCATTCTGAGCTTGGAAGCCGTATCCCTTCCCTTGCCATTGAACTTCTCTTCAGAGGGGTCCCTGTTCCCCTGTCTTGGTGCATTCATCTTGAGAGGGCTGATCCGGTCCGAGGCAATTCCCTTTCCCTTGCCCTTAGCTTGGCGAGGAGCTACTGAGCTAGAGCCAACTGCATCTTTGACTTTGAATGCATGATTCTTAGATAGAACCTTGTGCCACACCTGAGGTGGAGAAGGTGCTGGCTTGGAGGGACTCTCTTGGCGCTTCTTCCCTTGGTCCGTCGAGGATCGAAGCAATGAGTCTTGGTCCATCTCGGCCTCATAATCAGAAATTTCATCATTGGAGCTCGACATTGTCCTGAGAAGGGATTATACAATGTATGGATGAGAATTGATAGCAAGGAAGTGCATTGAGTAGTTGGAAATTAGGGTTGAGTTCAGTTTAAAATCAGACTTGTCCAGTGTTCAGGTACGGACTAGTCCGGGGGACTGGACTTGTCCGTACATGGACCGGACTAGTCCGATGTTCATCACCTCAAACCTCAACTAGACGATCAATGGTGATTCCCAATGCAAAAATAGCTTAAGATAGATGTAATACAGTAAGGAGGCATGTATTAGCTGGAAGAAACTAAGCTATTTGATCCAAAGTGAAAGAAATCAAAGTTTCTAGGGTTTGGGAGGAAATCTACCAAAATTCTGCGATTCTTGAAGATGGAGCTGTCGGTACCCTGCGTACCGTATACCCCTTGGGACTACAAAAAGACTGAAGGAACTTCACCTGTCTGAGTTGAAGACCAGCAAAGGCCCCACGTGTCATACGGGACCGGACCTGCCTCTCATCTATGGTTAGTACCGGTGCTGCCATGTGTATACCACAACCAGACCTACATCCCACACCTGGGATAGCTCCTGGCTAAACACCTGTGCGACACCCACGGACCTGACCCCCGACAGAGGGAAGCTCCGGTACCGACACGTGTACATTTACACCGGACCTACCCGTCCCAGACGGAAAGCTCCAATGCTGCCACGTGTACAACCGCTGGACCTTCAGTCTCAACAATCAAACTGGTGGACCCCCAACGGCTCAGATCTTCAAGGGGCAATCAAGGACTTCAAGACCCGATTAAGTGTCATTAATACCATATTAATGACACACTATCGAAAGACTCTTAATACAAGTAACGGCACTATCAAGGTCCGTTACCATGCTATTAAGGGTAATTAACCTCATTAATTGTGTATTAAACATCAGTAACCGCCATGGCCATATGTTGGGCCAGGCTAATGGTGTAACGACCAGCCCTTGTACTGTAAAAGGATTGGTCGACGATACACAAGGGAGGGCTCTTGGGAACTCTGAGGCCTCTCCCATACTCAACTTTGACACCCAATACAACAACTACACACCCCGTGGAGTAGGGTATTACGCTCAGGCGACCCGAACCACGTAAATTCTTGTGTCTATTTGCCATTGTCTTTTGAATCTCTGCGTGCCCAATACCGAACTACAAACTCCGCGGGCTACCAACGATAGTACCGGGAGAATTGTCGGATCAAAACTCCGACAGCTGGCGCGCCAGGTAGGGGTGCCCGAGATTCGAAGATGGTGAACTCTGCAGCTGGATCGTCCAACAGTAACCCTGTAGTGCAACCTGTTGGAGGCAATCCCTCCAATGTGCAGCAGCCAACAGGTACCGTGGCTCCAGCAGGAGTCATGCCTCCACCGCCACCATCCGCATCGGCAAATCAAGTTGGACAGTAGGACGGGGCATCTGCGTCGGTCACGACATCGGCTAACAACAACCCTGAACACGCGCTCCATGCAACGCGTGCTCTTCTCCAACGCCCAACACCTCCAGGTGCATCCCAGGGTGCAATGGAGCAGTGGAGGGCTGATGTGGAACATTTGGTGCAGCATCAGCCGATCGCATCAGCAACCAAGGTCCTCCCCCTTTGGGGCGGGCCCCATCACGGCATCACACTGTGTCGGGTAGACTTGGTCTACACGCTTCCCAACATAGGAGGCGTGCTGCGTCTCAACAAGTGATGCCGCTGCCTTCAGGGGCGCGATGCACTCATACGGTAACTAAGATTTCAACTCACGACCTCCGGGCGGAGCTTGATCGCCGTTATCGCCAACAGGACGACCGCGTCCATATCGAGCTTGCTCGTGAAAGGCGAGAGGCTCGAGACAGTCCTGCTCCCGAGGGAGTAGGAGGAGGTTGTTCTGCTCTGGCCATGCACCTACGCATGGTCAGATGGCCACAAAAGTTCCGGCCTCACCCGCCCGAGAAATTTGACAGGACTGTCAATCCCGCCGAGTTTCTCCATATTTACTCCACCGCAATCCTTGCGGCCGGAGGCAACGAGGCCGTAGTGGCCAACTACTTCCTCGTGGATTTGACTGGGACCGCCAGGTCCTGGTTCATGAGCCTTTCGCCCGACTCCATCAACAGTTGGGCAGAATTGTGCCAACAGTTCACTGTCAATTTCGGGAGTTCATACACCCGACCAGGCACCGAACTGGACCTTTTTGCTGTCAAGCAGAAGGGGGGAGAATCCCTACGATCCTTCATCCAGAGGTTCTCCCAGGTACGAAACACTATTCCTTCTATCTCCATCGCCTCTATTATTGTGGCATTTAGACAGGGCATACGAGACAAGAAGATGCCGAAGAAGTTGGCGACCAAGGAGATCACCAGCGTCACGGAGATTTTTAGCTTGGTAGACAAATGCGCCAAAGTTGCGGAGGGCCATGAAATGCACTCCCAACCACCTCCGAAGGACAACAGAAAATCCTCCAACGGTGAAGCCACTACCTCCGGGAGTGGTAAGAAGAAGCAAAAGTCCAACAGCAAGAAGAACCCGTCAGCCGACACACCTACTATTGCACCTGCCGTAACTCCGGGTTGCCGGGGACCACGCCCTGAGAAACGACCTCGGCTGTCGTCTGAAGATGGTGGTAGATCCAAGATGTGGTGTCCCATACACAAGACGAACAACCACAACTTGGAAGACTGTCGTGAGGTCCAGAACCTTGCCGAACGCTACAACAAGCGCCGGGAAGAAGTTCCTTTCTGTCAAAGAGAAGGGAAACATAAAGTTGACAAAGCTCTGGCTGAAGAGGAGTTAGGCTTTCAGGACCCTAAAAAGGTCTTGAAGGCTGTTTACACCTCCGTCGACGATGACTCCGACGTCTCCGACAATGAACGTCGGAAAACCATGAACACCATCTTTGGTGGTTCATGGGACATCACCTCCCGCCGTGTTCTCATGACCATGCAGCGGGATATGGCCTCAGTAGCTCCCACCACCAGGGTGGAGCCGCACCGGAAGTGGATGGATACTGCCATCACTTTTGATGCTTCGGACTGCCCTCGGAATATGATCGGAGCTGGCCAACTCCCATTGATGGTATCTCTGACCATCAACAACATCCAACTCCACCATGTAATGGTGGACGGAGATTCGGGGCTGAACCTCATAAGCTTTGAAGCTTTCATCAAGCATCAGCTCCGACCTTCGGACCTTCGCCCCTCCCGACCTTTCTCCAGAGTAGGTCCGGGGGCCATAACCCCACTCGGTGCAATTACTCTTCCGGTGACCTTTGGGACCCGGGAGAATTACCGCACTAAGAAGTTGGTCTTCGACGTGGCGCAGATCAACTTACCCTTCAATGCCATTTTGGGCAGGCCAGCCTTATACAAGTTCATGGCTGCTGCTCATTATGGCTACTTGGTGTTGAATATGCCAACACTAGTTGGTGTTCTCCGGATCCTTGGAGATTGCACAGCCGGAGTGACAGCACTGAAAGAACTCCACACGCTTGCTACAACGCAGGAGGAAGAATCCGGAAAGGAGCAAGCTTTGAAACCCCCGAGCATTCGTCATCGAGGCTCAACCTCCGCACCTCGCGTGCAACCAAGCGGCGACACTGACATTCTCGTCAAAGTCGTCCAAATCGGTTCCGATGCTGCTCAGACCACCCGTATATTGGGGGGTCTGAATGACAAATAGGAACTCACGCTCATCCCTTTCCTCCGGGCTAACGTCGACGTGTTTGCCTGGCAACTGTCACAAATGCCTGGGATCCCTAGGGAAGTGATCGAGCATAATCTGAAGATCTATCCTGATGCTCGGCCTGTACATCAGAAGCCTCGAAAGCAATCAGTAGAGTGACAAAACTTCAGACGTCAAGAAGTGAAGAAGTTGCTTGAAGCTGGATTCATTCGAGAAGTCTTCCACCCAAAATGGCTGGCGAACCCAGTCGTTGTACCTAAGGTCGGCGGGAAGCTTCGGATGTGCATCGACTACACTACACTGAATAAGGCATGCCCAAAAGATCCATTCCCGCTACCTAGAATAGATCAGATAGTGGATTCCACCTCCGAGTGTGAATTACTATGTTTCCTAGACGCATATTCTGGGTACCATCAAATCAGAATGTCTAGGGAAGATGAAGAGCATACCTCCTTCATCACAGTAGATGGATTATGTTGTTATACCGCCATGCCATTTGGTCTCAAGAATGCTGCTTCAACATTTGTATGAGCTATGTACAAGACTTTTGGAGAACTCATCAGAGATGTAGTGGAAGTGTATGTCGATGATGTCGTCGTCAAGATTAAGAACAAGGAGTTGTTCCTTGAAACCTTGCAAGCTGTCTTTGACAAGTTGTGAGTCACTCACACGAAGCTGAACCCGGACAAGTGTGTCTTCGGGGTTAGCTCTGGGAAGCTTCTCGGATTCTTGGTGAACCACCGAGGAATAGAAGCGAATCCGGCAAAGATTAAAGCTATCGAAGATATGCGGCCACCAGCCCGCATCAAGGACGTCCAGAAGCTGACTGGACGTCTAGCTACCCTCAGTCGGTTCATCTCAAGACTGGCGGAACGGGCGCTACCCTTCTTAAAGCTGTTGAGGAAGTCCGGACCATTCCAATGGTTTGAAGAAGCAGAAAAGGCATTTCAGGAGCTGAAGCAGCTCCTCACCACCCTACCAACCTTGGTAACTTCGAACCCTGGTGAGCCACTCCTGCTTTACATTTCGACAACTGACGAAGTTGTCAGCATGGTCCTGGTTGCAAAAAGGCCAGAACCATCTCCAGTTCAGGAATCCAGACCCTTTCAGGAGGGTCTGGAGCTACCTGAAGTCGAGTCTGGGTCCCAGCTCCCAGACCCAGATCCTCAAGGAGAGACTCCGGAGGATCCCTCTCCTTCAAATGAAGGAGTCACTGCTGTTGAGCAACAAGATCTGGACCCCTCTAGGAAGGTCCGGGTCACTTCACAAGAAGCTCTGGGTACCTCCAACCGGCACTCGGAGGTCCCCGAACAATGTCTGGACCTCTCCGGGAGGGTCCGGGTAGATGAGGAGGAAGCTTTGGGCCCCTTCGGGAGGGTCCGGATGGTCCAACACCCAGTGTACTTCATCAGCGAAGTACTCCATGACGCCAAGACTCGGTATTTGGAGGTGCATAAGCTGCTCTACACAGTTCTTATTGCCTCCAGGAAGCTTCGACACTACTTCCAAGCTCACAAGATCTCAGTGGTAACTTCTTATCCACTGCGTGCAATCTTGCATAATCCCAACTCTACAGGGAATATTACAAAGTGGGCGGCAGAGCTGGCCGAGTTCGATCTTGAATTTGTCCCAAGACAAGCGATCAAGAGTCATGCTCTAGCGGACTTCGTGGCAGAATGGACCCCCTCTCCATCAAATCCTGGGGGCCCCAGTGAGCAGATGTCAGAACCCAAGTTCCGGTCTTCACTGAGCCTCACTGGACTCTCTACTTCGACGGCTCCGTGCAAAAGCAGGGGGCCGGAGCTGGAGCCCTTCTCCTCGCTCTGACCGGGGAGAAGGTTAAATACATGGTGCACCTTGACTTCAAGGCGACCAACAACATGGCGGAGTATGAAGCACTAATTTATGGACTCAAGGTGGCACTATCGTATGGTGTCAAGCAGCTGTTGGTAAAGGGTGATTCACAACTTGTTGTAAAACAAGTCAAAGGTGAATGTTGCTGCAACAACGCTCAACTAGCTGCATACCTACTTGAGGTCCAGAAGCTTCAGAAGGACTTCGATGTCCTGGATCTTTGCCATGTCCAGCGTCTCAACAACGCTGAAGCTGACAAACTCTCGACGAAAGCTTCAACTGGGGCTCCAGCTCCTGATGAAACCTTCGTCCGGAGGTTGTCTAAACCTACACCTCAGCCTACCGAACTGAGTGAAGGGGGCGATATCAGCACCTCGAAGCTGGCGGTCCCGATGGTTGTGTTACCATGGCGTCCATCAAGGGTCGTAGGTGCTGCAGGAAGCTCCGAGCAACCCAGCACGCAAGACTCAAATCCTCAAGCTAGTTCCGATGCATGGATCTTGGAGATCCGGAGCTACTTGAAAGACAATTTCCTTCGTGAAGATAATGTATTCGCTGACCGAATAGTCAGATTGGCTAAAAGATACACACTGGTAGAAGGGGATCTCCACCGGCATGGTGCCAACAGCGTCCTAATGCGGTGCATTACAAGGGAAGAAGGTTGTGAGCTCCTCACAGAAATCCATGGAGGCGAGTGTGGGAACCACGCGTCTTCCCGCACGTTGGTTGGTAAAGCCTTCCGGCATGGCTTCTACTGGCCTACAGTGCTCCAGGATGCAACTGAGCTAGTGAAGAAATGTGAAGCATGCCAGTTCCATACAAAGCAAATTCACACAGCGGATCAACCTCTACAAATGATACCTCCTACATGGCCATTCGCTGTGTGGGGGATGGATATCTTGGGACCTTTCCCAAGATCCATCAGAGGTTACAAGTTCCTGTACGTTGCCATTGACAAATTCACCAAATGGCCGGAAGCAACTCCAGTTGTGACAATAAACAAGCAATCAGCTATCAACTTCTTGCAGTCCATCGTATGCAGATTTGGAGTCCCAAACAAGATCATAACTGATAATGGGACTCAGTTAACAAGCTCTGCATTCCAAGGATATTGCGAAGACCTCGAGATTCAGGTCAGCTACACCTCCGTAGCTCACCCGACAAGCAATGGCCAAGCTGAGAGAGCAAATGCAGAAATCCTAAAAGGACTCAAGACGTGCACATACGAGCGCCTGAAAAAACATGGAGCCAACTGGATTGAAGAGCTTTTGCCCACACTGTGTGCCAACTCCAAATCGGTCAACTAGAGAGACACCTTTCTTCCTTGTGTACGGAGCTGAAGTAGACCTTCCTCCGGAAATCACCTTGGGGTCGCTCCGGGTCCGAACCTTCAATGATGCCATGCAGGACCAGCTCCGGCGTGAAGACCTTGACCTCCTTGAAGAGGGAAGGTGCCGAGCAGCTGTTCGGAATGCTTGATACGGCCAAGCCCTTCGGCGCTATCACCAACGGCATGTTCACTGCCGACAGCTCGAGGAAGGCGATCTGGTGCTATAGAGAATACAATCCAGAGAAGGGTTAAACAAACTTTCCCCCAGCTGGGAAGGACCCTTCCGAGTGATCAAAGTATCCCGTCCTAGATGCGTTTGCTTGGCAACTGAGGATGAGACACCTCTCCCAAATCCTTGGAACATTGAACACCTCTGTAAGTTCTACGCTTAATACCACGGAGGTGAGTTTGTAATTACATGTGGTGTATGTTATAGAGTCATTGTACAAAGTCGGGTAGCTCCTCCGGGAGAATAGTCGGACCTTCCCCAGAAGGTCCGCAAAGTTCAGGCAACACTTGTCACAGTCTCAAAACTAAAAGTGTAGCTAGTTACCCTGGGTCAAACGAGAAACGAAACACACTTAGCCTGGTTCCGTACCCTAAGGGTGTACTTGTTTCCCTGTACCCCGGACCTATAATGAAAGACATCATTGTGTGAAAATAGACTCCACGTGCATTTATTTTGTACAGGCTCAACATTTTTTAATTTTCTCTTTCTTGTCTATAACAAAGTTGTGCAATTCTTAAGAAACTTTAGCTCGACCAATTCATGTACAATTCGAGTTGCATCGTCTATTCTTCCGGGTCCAAACATTGTCAATGGTCTACTCGTCTGAATGTCGCCAAGCCAATCTAGGGCCAGAGTGTGCTATCGACTTAGACTGGTCATGCACCCTAGGTACGCCACTCTACCTACTCCCCGGCAGGCCGAAGTAAGACGAGTCCAGAAACGATCGGACCTGAAGGAAACAAGGCAGTGCACTTGATTGTATTTAGAACTGTGTTCGACCTAAAACTTTCTCGGGAATAGTAAGTCGCAATTGAGTTATAGATAGGAAATGGATTTTACTATTTTTCTTGGCTTCAGTGTGTAGGAAAAATAAAGGTTCAATGATGATGGTGGATAAAGCCGGAGCTACCAAAGCTCCAACACCCCCCAAGATGGTCTGCTGTCGATGTTACAAACATTGATAGTAGACATCGCTGGAGCTACAAAGTTCTGGCAGATCCAGGGGGCCACCAGTCAACGTGAACAAAAGATGGTGGGAAGACTCTACAGTAGGGTCTACTGTCGACACACCGCGTGTTGACAGAGGTCACTGCCGGAGCTACCAAGCTCCGACACCCCAGAGGACTAACCGTCGATGCTCTACGTGTTGATGGAGATTGCTGCCGGAACTACTAAGCTCCGACAACCTCAGGGGGCCTCTACTATCGAAGACTTCGGACCTACATTCTACAAGTTCGAAGCACGCAATTCTTCAATAATTGTTACATTCTCTTGGTACATGTTCACAATCAAATTGTGTACATCTACCAGGGGGCCAAGTGGGACAAAGGTGTTGAATACAAAAAATGAAATTCACAAAAAACTTGAATTTCATTTATCTGGAGAAAACAGATTACAAAATTGGAGAAAAAGAAGAGAGGATACAAGTGGGTTCTACAAAGATATGGTCCTAGACCCTATGGAAGAACGAGGCAACCTTCTGGGCAACCTCCAATACGCTGGCTTGGGCAGCTTCTCCCTCTCCGTCGATGGGGCCTTCAAGCATCGGGTCTAGTGAGAACTGAGGGTCTCGGCTTGTGTAGCACGCCAGCATGTATTCTGCGACATTCTTCACCAGGGATTGTCCCTCGGTTTCCAGCTGGTCCGCGATGAAATCGCCCATCTTGGTGAGCTTGTTTCCTGCCGAACTCAATGCCTACAACGCCTGGTCCAGCTTCGGCTCCAGATCATCCGGATGCACGGGACTAAAACCAAATGGCGTCAGCGCGTCGTTGGCTTTGCCCAGGAAGTCCCAAACTTGTTGGGACTCCACAGCCCTGGAACCTCGCATCTCTTCCAAGGATCTCCTGGTCGTCGCAAGCTTCGAATTCTCCCGGGTAAGACGCTCTACCTCTTTGGCGTTCTGCTGAATCTTTTCAGCAACCTGCCTTTCGAGTTTGCCGAGCTCTTCCTCCCGGAGGTGGATCTTGTTCTGGCGGTCGAACAAGTCCTTCTCCTGGCCCCGCACCTTCTTCTCCCTGGCAGCAATTTCATCCTCCCTCTTGTGGAGGTCCTGTCCTTGCTACCAGGTCTTCTTCTCCTCTTTCTCGCAGCGCTCATCCAGCTTCTTGGTGCGCTCCGCGAGACTCTTGTCACCCAGAGTTAGCCTTTGAGTAAGCTCTTCCTGCCTCTTCAAGAGGTCATCCCGCAGCTCCAAGAGTTTTTGCTCTTCATCTTCGAGCTTTTTCTCCCGCTCCTCAAGGGCCTCCCGGCGCTTGACGAGGTTGTCGTGGATAGCGCTGAGCTTCTCCCCGCGATCATTCGCTGCGTTATTAGCAGCTATGGCCTGTTCGTGGATGGCCCAGGACTAGTTGTCGAGGAATCGCACCATGCTTTCCCTCTCGTCCAGCAGCTTACCCAGTATTCCGGACCTTCTCCCTCTTCACCCACTCCTTGTCATCAGCCAGCCTCGACTGCGCCAGCTTGGTCTCGAATTGGAGCCAGTTGCGCCACCTCCTAAGAGTTTGACGCTCCTCCTCGAGGGCCTTGCTGTCGTGGTAAAAAGCCAGCTGGACCTGACGAAGACTGGAGCAGGCGTTGTCAATAGACAACGACATAGGGATTGGGTTCGGACCTGCCGGGGTCCTCTTCGCTGG
This sequence comes from Tuctoria greenei, assembly GCA_036927565.1. Lineage (NCBI taxonomy): Eukaryota > Viridiplantae > Streptophyta > Magnoliopsida > Poales > Poaceae > Tuctoria > Tuctoria greenei. The sequence goes on from JAYESD010000220.1 coordinate 13,700, forward strand.
CTCCAGCCGGTTCTCTGTGACAAAAATTGGATCCCACTCTACAAGAGCGGTCCCCTGAGCTTCCATGGCACTAGGGCCGTCTTACGGGATAGCCTCGGTTGCCACCGAGTAAGGTCCTGCAATAGAAGTTTCGACCTCCAGAGTTGGCTCCGAAGGTCCCGCCGTCAGGTCATCAACAACTGGCCCCTCAGGCGGGGGGGGGGGGGGGGGGGCAACTTCATCTTGGAACCCTGGCTCAGGCGTGGGCACCTCTGGGACCACTGCCACCGGGGCAGGCGTTGAAGATCCTGCCGGAGCTGAAGCCACTTCTGGCTCCGATGTTGGCGCCTCCTCCATTGCTGGCTCAGGCGCTAGAACTTCTTCGACGACCGGCTCGGGCATCGGAACTTCATCAACCGCTGGATCTACCGCCGGGACCTCATCAACCATCGGCTTGACTGCTGGGGCTTCAACGACATCCGACTCTAGGGCCGAAATCGCAGCTACCTCCGGCTCTAAGGCCGGAGCGTCCATCATTTCAGCATCCAAATCCGGAGCTTCGACCTCCGGGGCTGGTGCCGCTAGTGCATCTTCATTCCCGTGGTTCGGCGCTACCACGGAAACCTCTGGGGATGAGTCGAGGTCCAGGACCACGATAGCTGGCGCCGGAGTTGCCACAACCTCAACCACCTCTTGGGGCGACGCTGGAATTGGAGCTGGAGCTTCCGTCTCCACAGCATCAGTTGCTGTCGCGGGATCCAGAGCTTCAGTCCTTCTCTTGGGGACACTGCATATGAAGGACGAAGAAACTTAAAATGCAGTTACAACAGAAAAAAACCAACTGAGGTAAAAAACCAAATTTACCTCGGAAGGCTACTACTCCAGTTGGCACATAACCTCTTCCCCGGACGCTCGGAGTCGGACCCTGTCATCGCTGGTGTGTCTGCTCCAGAAGGTTCCCCGGAGCTTGCTGCTGCTGTCGGTGTCGTTTTGACCAAAGCCCCCCTCGATCGGGAAGGACCTCCGAACCCATAGCCTTCATCTAGCCCTGGTACTGGAGTCACATGGCCGGAGCTAGCGCCCCGGGGAGATGCCGATGCTGGAGTAGTTGCCGCCACCGAAGACCTCCTCCGCTAGGGAGAAGGAGCCATCATGGAAGGAGCAGGTGTGACGGACCTCCCATCAGCACGCTTCAGCTTCCTCTTGCGGCTCCAGGGCTCGACCAACTCCTTTCCCTTGCCTACGACTTCGGTTCTTGGGTTTGGGGCGGGAGTGAAGCCGCCTTCAGAAGCTCCGGGGATTGCCACCCCGGAGGTTGATCGCCTCTCCACCAGGCCCAAGTCGTCCAATAGCGGCATCTCCCTCCGGAGCTCTCTGCACTCCTCTGGAATCATATTCAGAGGCAGGAAGGCCGCCAGTGGAGACACGTCGCAAGGACCGATGTTCCCAGGCTGGAACTTCTTGAGATGGGTCTACAAGGCTTCACCGGCCAAGTTGGTGTCCAAGCCGACTTCAATGCGGTTGGTATCCATCTCACTATTTAAGGCCCAGGCAGGTCGGCTCCTAGCCCTCAGCGGGGCCCACCTGATCATCAAGAAGTTGCCAAAGACCATCTGCGGGGTTACCCCACCTTCGACACATTCCTGGATTCTGTCCAGGATTCTGAATAGAGGGATTATCGGACTAGTCTGTGGTGATATCAGACTAGTCTGGACCTATATGAATTTGTGCATTGAGAGGATTAAAATATGCTTGAGCTCTTGGGGTGTGTTCCTCCAACACACTCCATACACAATGATTATTCTATTCATCTCTTGAGATCTTTCCACTCTAATTTCTCCCTCTCCTTTCTTTTTGCACTTTCTCCATGTTTTCATTAAAACCTACGCTCATCTCAACAATTAGGTTAGGATCTCATTTGTAACTCCTGCGTAGAGGTGAGCTCCCGAGATGCCACGTGGTCCGCAAGGCGGGACCTGACTTCCTCCGCAGAGGTTAGCTCCCGAGCTGCCACGTGGTCCGCAAGGCGGGACCTGACCTCCTCCGCAGAGTTGAGCTCCCGAGCTGTCACATAGTCCAGCCACTTGCCCTAGACGGAGGGGCGCAGGAGTTAAGAGGGTGGTGTGCCTTGTCCCTCTCAAGGATTGAAGATACGCGGCTTCCCCAGGCGTATGGCATGGCGCACGCCTAATGTCAGGTACCGCTATGACCAATTGCATTACAGTGAAGACGCCGCAGGCCTATCCCACTTCGCCAAGTGGGTAGCTTACAGCGATAGAGACAGTTGGACGGGACATCCCCTGCCAATGTCAGCAACGATGCATGGGCTACTGACGACTCGGGCGGTAAGACGGGGAGTCTTCAAGGCCTCGGTCAGAGCAAGCTTATGCGAGAAGCCTTAAATCTTTAGGATAAGATTGCCCCGAGACCACCTGTCGGACCTCGAGACCCCACTTGTAAGGCGTCTAGCCTTGTCTATAAAAGGCCCGGACCGCCACCGTTACAAAGGATCAGACATTGAATCCCCTCAACACACACACACGCATACACACTCACTAGCAATACAATCCACCGTGGAGTAGGATGTTACGCTCCTTGTGGCCTGAACCACGTAAAAACCACCGCCTCATACTCTCATCCGCTAGAACACTTAATTGAGGCCTAAGCCCTGTCGAACAAAGAACCTCCACGGGCTGCTCTTTAGCAGATCCGAGGGAAGTGTCGCATTAGCACTTCGACATTTGGCGTGCCAGGTAGGGGCTTTTTCCCTCTAAAAAGTGGTATCACTTTCACTAATCATGGTGTTCATCAGGCCCGTGGAAGGCGGATTCTACAAGCATCGCACGAGCGACACCCTCTGGTCTGTCACGCCCCTGTGCAGGTACAGTTAGCCAGAATGGCACATCGGGACACATACCGGCTTAGTCGGCTCCCCCAGTGCCGCCGATAGCAAGCCTGGAGAGCGCTCTAGCAGCGTCTAGGGATCTTCTCCACCACTCACTTTCACTGAACGCTTCCCAGGGAGCGGCTCAGCAGTGGATCCAAGACATCAACCACTTCGTCATCGCGGCCATCAACTCTCCCAACAGAGGGAGACATCATGTGTTGCTATCGCGCACGCCGTCCATCGACTGTCGCACCACCGACTCCAGATCTACGAGACTTACCAGCACTAGCAAGATCCCCACGAAGGGCCTGAGGGCTGAGCTTCACCATCGTCAAGCTCAATAAGATGGTCGCGTCATCGAGCAGTAGCGGGAGAGACAGCGCAACCTCGACACCGAGTACGGGCCTCGAGGGCCTGAGTAGGAGGAGTCCTCCATCCGAGGTGCACCTCAGGTAAACCCTACACCACCACCATTGGACCAGGACTACGTTGGGTCGACTGCACCTCTACACTGCCCGATACACCAAGTACCGCAACAGTATTTGCCACAGCAGTAGGTCCCGCAGCAGCCACACGTGGCACAGCAAACCCCCCTGGCGTATGTTGTCCCCTACGCCTCTCCAGTGAAGCCCGTCGGAGGGTGCATGGCCTTGGCGCCATACCTCCAACTAGCAACGTGGCCAGAAGTTCCAGCCACATCTGCTGGAAAGATTCGATAAGAGCGTCAACCCTGCAGAGTTCCTGCAGATTTACACCATGACGCTCTTGGCGGCGGGAGCAGATGAGCCAGACCTGGCGAACTACTTCCCCGTCGCCCTGGTCGGCTCAGCCCGGTCATGGCTTATGAACCTACCTGAGGGGTCCATAACCTCTTGGGATGAGCTTTGTCGACAGTTCACGGCAAACTTCGGCAGCTCCTACTCGCGTCTCGGCACTAAGCTCGACCTCCACGCTGTGCGCCAACAACCCAAGGAGATGATGAGGTCATTCATCCAATGCTTCTCCTAGGTACGCAACTCCATCCCCAACATCCAGAATGCTTCTGTCGTAGTAGCATTCCGGTAGGGAGTGCGTGACCGGAAGATGCTCGAGAAGCTAGCCACGCACAACGTGGAAGATGTCTCCGAGCTCTTCTCCATCACCGACCGGTGTGCCCGCGCGGTTAAGGACCGTGATTGGCACACCCAGACCTCCCCTAGAGCAGGTGGATTCTGCCAGGCCAGCGACAGTGCTGTTACCCCGGGTAGCGGCAACAAGAAGAACCAAGGTGGCGGCCAGAACAAGTCGCTGCACGGATCTCCTGTTGCCGCAGCAGCGGCAACCGGTGGGGGAAAACCCCCACACCCCGACAAGCACCCACGTCAGCCACCTTCTACTGACGACGACGTCGATCCTAGCCCGGTGCACAAGACTCGTGACCACACCGCGAGCGAGTGCCGGGAGATCAAGAGATGCGCCAAACGCTACCACGAGAGGGCGCAACAGCGCCCGGACAGTGCCCCCTTCTGCTAGCGGGAGGGCAAGCAGAAGGTCGAACCCAAAATCGACGATGATGAGGAGATGGGGTACCAAAAGCAAGAGCGGGCCGTCAAAGTGGTACACCAAGATGAGGACTCCGACGCTAGTAGCGACCACGAGCATCGCAAGACACTCCACATCATCTTCGGAGGGTCTTGGGATCCAGCGTCCCGGAACGCGGTCAAGACTCTCCGCCGTGCAGTGGCTTCAATAGCCCCTGCCCCCACTCCAGCGCAACACCACTGGTGGAAAGAGACGCCGATCAGCTTCGACGTCTCCAACTGCCCCAAGAACATGGCCGGGGCAAAGGTTCTGCCTCTCCTGGTCACCCCCACCATTGCCAACGTCAAGCTCCACTACGTCTTGATAGATGGTGGGTCCAGCCTCAACCTCCTCAGCAGCGCAACCTTTGAGCAGCCGCAGATCCCAGTGTCCAAGCCTACCCCCTCAAGCCCATTCTCGGGAGTGGGACCAGAGAGCATCATCCCATACGGCAACATCCATCTCCGGGTGACCTTCAGGACACCCGACAATTACAGGACAAAGAGCATCCTCTTCGACATCGCTGATGTATGCCTCCCCTTCAATGCCATGATCGGCAAGCCCGCCCTATACCGATTCATGGCCATAGCCCACTACGGCTACCTTGTCCTGAAGATGCCAACCCCCTCTGGCGTCCTCAGGATCCGCGGAGACCGCAACGTTGCGGTGTTAGCCTTGGAGCAGCTCCAAGCCCTCTCCGTAGACCCGACACCAACCCCGGGTGGCGCTGGATCAAGTCAGCCTCTGCCAAGCTCATGTCATCACGGAGCACCCGCTGCGTCCCGACTGCAGACCTCCGGCAGCACCGAAACCCCCGTCAAAGCTGCCGAGCTCAGTCCCAACACAGCTCAGACCACCCGCAAGACGGACGGTAGGGGCAGGAAGTAGGGACGCTCGCTCATCGCCCCTCTAGTAGCTATTGACAGCAAGGTTGCACCACAACCATCACAGTTGCCTTTGGAGTTTTGGGCACCCCTATTATAAATATTAAGTTTAGTAGAACAATGTAAAGGTTTTCATAGGACCTAGGAGCAGCACTAAGGACAACTGAGCACCAGGAGGATCAGGTCCAGAGTGTGCAGTCAACTTAGCTTGGTTCCGAACCCTAAGCCTGTACACCCTGCCTCCCTCATCATCCGAAAGCAAGTCGTTGCCCTCTTTTGTAAAAGACTTTGTCCCCCTATGAACCCCGATAAAAATGAATCACTGTTTTACTTAATGATTTCTTAAAAAACATTGTTTATTTAATTATGCATTAATTTTTTGAACATGCCATACTAGACTTGTTTATCACATATTACCTTTATGTGCATGGTTGTACGCCTTGTGACTCACCCATGCAAGAGTCATGCAATCCTAATGCAGGAGGGTTCGCTTGAAGTACCTGCAGTGTATAAATGGTTCTTCTGGTTGCTCTCGTCATTAGGGTCCTCTGGTGCCAGAAGGCTTCTCACGAAAGATGTGCCGAGCAGGAGGTCCAGAGGGTGTAGACTGCTTAGCCTAGTCCCGTACCCTAAGCATGCACACCCTACCTCCCAACGTTATGGCCAAGTACTGGAGCCTGAAAGCTCACACCCTGAGGACGGTGGGAGCCGGACCCCAGAGCACCAACAAATCGAATTACCCAAGCCCCATGCGATGGTTCAGGACAGTAACACATGACAAAGATAAGGGAGAGGAATAGGTAAACCAACGAGCAAATTAGTACACCCTTTTTTCTATTGTATATGCAGGACATCCAGCTCCGGCACCTCGCAAGGGGCCTGCCGTCGACGTCCCAGCGCGTCAACGATAGCAACAAGCGCGGACAAATGAGTAAACTCTCCTGCCTCGCTTTTGTTGTTAAGAGGGTTTTCTTGTGATAACCTAGGGCGACACCGGAGAATCCAGCTCCGGCACCTCCCAAGGGGCCTGCTGTCAACGTCTTCACGACGATGGTGGGCGACGCTGGAGCATCTAGCTCCGTCACCTCCCAAGGGGCCTGTCGTCGACGTCTTCACGACGATGGTGGGTGACACTAGAGCATCCAGCTCCGGCACCTCTCAAGGGGCCCACTGTTGACGTCTCCACGACGATGGTGGGTGACGCCGGAGCATCCAGCTTCGGCACCTCTCAAGGGGCCTGCCGTCGACGTCTTCACGACGATGGTGGGCGACACCAGAACATCCAGCTCCGGCACCTCGCAAGGGGCTTGTCGTTGACGTCCCAGCACGACAACGACAGGAAGAAGCGCGGACAAATGAGTAAACTCTCCTGCCTCCCTTTTGTTGCTAACAGGGTTCTCTTGTGATAACATGTAAACCAGGAGCCTGTCATCGACGTCTTCATGACAATGGTGGGTGACACCGGAGCATCCAGCTCCGGCACCTCCCAAGCGACCTATCGTCGACGTCTTCATGAAAATGGTGGGCGACACTGGAGCATCCAGCTCCGGCACCTCCCAAGGGGTCTGCCGTCGACATCTCCACAGCGATGGTGGGTGATGCTGGAGCATCCAGCATCGGCACCTCCCAAGGGCCTGCCGTCAACGTCTTCACGATGATGGTGGTCGACGCTAGAGCATCCAGCTCCAGCACCTCCCAAGGGGCCTGTCGTCGACATCTTCACGATGATGGTGGGCGACACCGGAGCATCAATCTCTGGCACCTTCCAAGGGGCCTGCCATCGACGTATCTACGAAGATGGTGGACGACGCCAGAGCATCCAGCTCTGGCACCTCGCAAGGGGCCTGTCATCGACATCCCAGCACGTCAATGACAACAACAAGCATGGACAAATGAGTAAACTCTTCTGCCTCACTTTTGTTGCTAACAGGGTTCTCTTGTGATAACCTATAAATGAGGGGTCTGTCATCGACATCTTCATGATGATGGTGGGCGACGCTGGAGCATCCAGCTCTGACACCTCCCAAGGGGCATGCCGTCGATGTCTTCACGACGATGGTGGGCAACACCGAAGCATCTATCTCTAGCACCTCCCAAGGGGCTTGCAGTCGATGTATCTACGAAGATGGTGGACAACGTTGGAGCATCCAACTCCGACACCTCGCAAGGGCCTGCCGTCGACATCCCAGCACGTCAACGACAGCAACAAGCGCGGACAAATGAGTAAACTCTCCTTCCTCGCTTTTGTTTCTAACGGGTTATTTTGTGATAAGCTGTAAACCAGGGGCCTACCGTTGACGTCTTCACGACGATGGTGAGCGACAACGGAGCATCCAGCTCCGGCACCTCCCAAGGGGCCTGCCGTCAACGTTCCAACACGTCAACGACAGCAACAAGTGCAGACAAATGAGTAAACTCTCCTGCCTTGCTTTTGTTGCTAACAGGGTTCTCTTGTGATAACCTGTAAACCAGGGGTCTGCCGTCGACGTATTCACGATGATGGTGAGCGACATCGAAGCATCCAGCTTTGAGACCTCCCAAAGGGCCTGCCGTCGACGTCTTCACGACGATGGTGGGCGATGCCAGAGCATCCAGCTCCGGCACCTTGAAAGGGGCCTGCCGTCGATGTCCCAGCGTGTCAACAGCAGCAACAAGTGCAGACAAATAAGTAAACTCTCCTACCCTGTTTTTGTTGCTAACAGGGTTCTCTGGTGATAGGATATAAACCAGGGGCCTGCCGTCGACGACTCTAGAAAGATGGCGGATGATGCCAGAGCATCTAGCTCTGGCACCTCCCAAGGGGCATGCCGTCGACGTCTCCACTACAATGGAGGACGATGTTGGAGCACCCAGCTTCGGCACCTCCCGAGGGGCCCATCGTCGATGTCTCCACGACAGTGGTGGGCAACGCTGGAGCATCCAGCTCCGACACCTGGTGACGTTCCAACACTCCAACTCCCCTGCTCCAATGGGGCCCATCGAAGACATCCTGCGATCAAGTGGTAGATGTGCCCAACCAGCTAACCACATCTACCAAGGGGCCTCTAAGGGGGATCCATAAGCAGGTAGTCAATGGGCAACACTCTGGCCATATCAATTGTGCAATCATTGGTCCTCATAAGCTAATGAGCTCAACAAGTGGTTCTGCAAACCCTTACGCAACTAAGGACTCAGAACAACAGTTGAGAAGCACAAAGACAAAGCAAGAAGCAAAACACAAATTCAAATTCATTAAGGAATTTTTACAAGTAGGCGATCCCCGGATACAAAGATGAGCTACCAGCCTCAGCGCCGTCTGAATTGCGCTACAAAATGTTTGGCGGCATCCTTAACCTCCGCCGCTATTGTCGCCTCGTGCTCCTCGACAGGGCCTTCAAAAACTGGCTCTAGTGGCAGATCGGCATACCGGCTCCGGTAGCACACCAAGACATGGGATGCCACCGTCTCCGTCACCGCTCTACCCTCGGCTTCCAGATGCTGAGCCAGCTGACGTTCCCACGGATCAAGCTCCCGGGCGCGGCGCTCTGTTGTGTGCTCCCGGGCTTGGACGTCAAGATCATGCAGGAGGAGTGCCTGACGCAGCTAAGTGTTGCGCCCGATCCCGCGCCAAGTCGCTCTCTCGGAGCTCAAGGACTTCGAGGCGGGACAACAGCCTATCTCGATCGACCTCAGCCCAGGCAATCATTGTCTGAGCCGCCACCTCTTGTTCGGCGACAGCGGCCTCCCACTCAGCAATAGCAGCTATGCGGTGATCCAGGGCCTCTCGACCCTCCTCAAGGGCGCGTAGACGAGCGTCAGACGTATCATTGGCCACCTTGGCATCGGCCAGGATCTTCTGGGACATTGCGTCCAAAGCCTTCACCAAGTGGTGCCTCAACTCCAGCTCCTTGCTCTCCTTCTGGTACTTTGCCTTCGCCTCGACGATCTTCGACCTCAGAAGGTCATCCTAGCCTTGGAGGCGCTCGCCCTCGACACACAGTTTCTCCCATTTTGCAGCGAGATCCCCCTGCGCCTGGTGGAGGTTGGATTGCACCTAAAGGTTGCTGGACCGCGTCAAGTCCATGATGTTGCAGAGGCGCTCTGGTTGCGCCGAAGTCAGCGAAGGTCATTCAATGATCATCTCGAGGACCTCTTCCTCCTGTAGCGGTGAAGGCGAGGCCACCAGTACCGGGGATCTTGCCCCCAGAGACTGAGCAGGAGTTGTGATGCCACCTAAAGCAGCAACATCATCATCACTCAAGGAGCCGCCGCCGGATCAGCAGCAGTGGAGGCCAGGCCTTCAGTCCCCTGAGTCGACTCTGACATTGCCTCTGGCGCAACGGCCAGAGGTGCCTCTGACGCAATAGCCAGAGATGCCTCCGGCGCAACAGCTGGAGACACAATAGGAGATGCTTCACTACCGCGCTGGTCACAGACGCCAGAGTAGCGCTCCCTTGAACAAGCTTGGCTGGCTGCCCTACCGGTGCAGCCATAGCCTCTTCGGTCGCCTTCAAAGCGCTTCGGGGCACTACTCTCGGCGATAAAGGCATCACAACAACTGACATAGCCCTGCAAATCAAGATCTAGACCTGACCAATCAATAAAGACAGGGGAAATAACAAAGCAAGCATTGGTAATAATGCCTTATCGACATCCCCAAAATCTCTAGCGAGCCTCCACCTTCGGTGGTCCAGAAGCTGCGGGTCTTGACGACAGTGTGGCAGGCGAGGTTGCCCCGGCCGGACCTCCACTGGAACCACTAGCGGTGCTGCCACCCTGCGTCGGCGAGTCTCCACCAACACCAAAGAAGCCACTCCCAGTGCCTCCTCCCGAGCTGCTGATGACGTCGGCCCGATTCCTTTTTGCCTGAGGCTCCATAGCGTGGCGCTCCCGGAGCCTCCTGTGGTACCTTGGGCTGCGCTGGCGGCAGGGATGCTGGACGACGTGCCAGCCATTGACATCGACGGAGCCCCTGCTTGACGGACCAAGCCTCCCCCCGAAGAACCGCAGACGCCCAAGGTTGAAGAGGGGCGCACTGGGCGATGATGACTTGGAGCAAAGGCTACCTGCGGCGACACCCTTGGTGGCAAGTGTGTTTCTCCTTCACGAACCCGACCACCAGGACCTTCCCCTTGCCTGTGTTGGGGACCGGAGCCTTCCCCTTACCTGCTTCAAGGACCGACACCTTACCTTTTCCCCCGACAGAAGGTGCCTCCTCCTCCCTAGAAGCTTGAGAGCCTGAAGAAGGTGCGGACTCCTATGGAGAGTCGACGATGGCCAGGCCCCATATCTCATCACCAACCTGTCGTGACGCAAAACAGATCGCATCCAGGTTGGGCATCTCCTTTAGAACATTCGTCCGAAGGTCCCAAACCATGCAAAGCGGTGGGCAAGCCCGCGGGAGGTTGAAGACTTCTGGTGACAGCGAGTTGTCGCACGCATTGGACATTACATCAAACACCTCCTGTTGGGTCGCCTCCGTGTCGCGACCCCTCAGCAACCTGGTGCCATCTTGTAGCCCGAAGTAGAGCCATGCAGGGCGGCAATGGTGTTGAAGGGGGGCTAGACGGCGATGAATGAAGTCCGCTGTCACTGCCAGCTCTGACAGGCCGTGGTCCGCCAGGAATCGGATCCTCTCTATCATCGGAGTGTAAACTGCCTCTAGCTCCGGGCGTTCCTCCTAGGCCGACTTCCTAACCGCTGGCCAGACGGTAGGCAGGACCATGCGATTGTGGGCGTCGGTGCATACAATCACCCAATCGCTCCTCCAACTAGCTCACTTCGCTAAGGAGAGCGGAGTAATGTACTTGGAGGGGTTGTGTGCTCAATGTTAGAAATAGTAGGCGCCGAGGAATTCTGCCTTGTTCTTGTTCCCGCTTCGTCTCAGCATGAAGAACTGCCAGAACACCGGCACACTCGTATGTACCCCGACGAACATCTCGCAGAGATGCGAGAACATCACCGCCACCACTAGAGTGTTCGACGACAGATGATGAAGGTGGAGGTCGAGAACCTCCAGAAGCGTCACTAGGAAGGAGGAAACGGGAGGGACGAAACCGGAGTATGCATACGCCTGGAAAAATACGGTCTCTCCCGCCTCCAACTCCAAAGGTAAGGAGCCAGGACAGATCAAATCCCGGTGCTCCTCGTCCCCCAGCCAAAAAGCCGCCGCACGGATGAGACATTCTCTATCCGAGAAGGAGGCAAGGCTGAGTCCATTGGGGCAGAAGTCGAGAACCTCAAAGCTGAGGAAGGAGTGGGCGCTCAAGAATGAAGTTGAAGGCTCGAATGCTAGGGGCGTGCATAAGGGAGCAACCACCGTTACCCACAGAGGTATCCTTTTAAAGCACCCTACCGGTGTTTTAGCACACCTTGCAAATTTGGGTGGGCTCGGAATCAATGACACATGCCCCAACATCCATGACAAGCGGACCCAAATCCCTTGTCAGAAAAACCGGCCCGGGGTAGTTCTCTGCCTGAGAAGGAAACCCGAAGGTTCCCATAAAGGAAGAAGTGAAAGCAGCAACAGTGCAACAGGCACAATGGGAACCATCGCGATAATGTCGAAGCAAGCAAATATCCTGTCGCCACGACCCCTCAACCAGAGAGGGACACATGGTCACAACAGCAGAGGCGTGCACCACTTTGGCTGATCAAGACAATATTAAAAGGCCGCATAGGAAAGCAGGATAGGGCTGCACCCTCGGACTCGTCGCCTCCCCCCAAGGTGGACCTAGGGACCACTGTCGGTACCCGACATATCGGCTACCCTCGCACACAAGCTAGATCGCCTAGGTACCTTGCCTTCCACAGAGGTAGGGTCCGAGGGCGCCACGTATTTAGAAGACCCGAAACTGTCGACCTCAGATACAGGGTTCGGGGTACGTGCAAGAGACCCTGGGGAAGAGTTCAGCTCCCCCTCGACGACGAGCTCCCAAGCAGCCATGTGTCTAGCTGGGAAGGATCCCTACCCCCCCCACAAGAGAGGACTCCAGAGCTGCCACGTGGCCTAATGCATCAGGTGGGCCACCTCTCGTATAGGCCGGCTCCGGAGCTGCCACATGTCCCACAAGACAGGACCTAACCTACTTCGAGGAGGTGGGATCCCGAGCTGCCACGTGGACTGCAGGACGGGACCTGACCTCCTCTACAGAGGTGAGCTCCTGAACTGCCACGTGGTCTGCAAGACGGGACCTGACCTCCTTTGCAGAGGTGATTTCCCGAGCTACCACGTGGTCCGCAAGGTGGGATCTGACCTCCTCCGCAAAGGTGAGCTCCCGAGCTATCACATAGTCCAACCACTTTCCCTGGACGGAGGGGCACAGGAGTTAAGAGGGTGGTGCGCCTTGTCCCTGTCAAGGATTGAAGATACGCGGCTTCTCCAGACGCATGGCGCAGCGCACGCCTAATATCAGGTACCGCTACGACCAATCGCATCACAGTGAAGACGTCGCAGGCCTATCCCACTCAACCAAGTGGGTAGCTTATGGTACTAGAGACAGTTGGACGGGACATCCCCTGCTAATGTCAACAATGGCGCATGGGCTACTTACGACTCAAGCGGCAAGATGGCGAGTCTTCAAGGCCTCGGCCAGAGCAAGCTTATGAGAGAAGCCTTACATCTTTAGGATAAGATCGCCCCGGGACCACCTGTTGGGCCCTGAGACCCCACTTGTAAGGCGACTGACCTTGTCTGTAAAAGGCCTGGACCGCCATTGTTACAAAGGATCAGACATCGAATCCCCACAGCACACACACACATACACACTCACTAGCAATACAATCCACCGTGGAGTAGGGTGTTATGCTCCTTGCGGCCGGAACCACATAAAAACCATCGTCTCATACTCTCATACGCTAGAACACTTGATTGAGGCCTAGGCCCCGCTGAACAAAGAACCTTCGCAGGCTGCTCCTTAGCAGATCCGGGAGAAGTGTCGCATTAACACTTCGATAGTGCCCAATGGGGAGGAGTTACAAAGTGTTGAGGTGGTGTCGGCTATGGAATGGTGGTGTAAGGGGCATACCTTCACAGCTGATATGAGAGTTCTACCATTGGTGCCTATGATGCTATATTGGGGTACGGTTGGCTTTCTACCCATAGTCCTATGGAGTGTGATCAGGCTTCACAGAGTTTGGCCTTTTCTTACAAGGGTGTGAAGATACACCTCCAAGGTGATCAAAAGCCTTGTAGTGGACCTATTCAATATCTGGTGATCAGTTGTGCAAGTGGGTGTATGGGAATGATGTGTGCGCTATGGTGGTATTGGAGAAGGATGAGGAGAAGTGGCAGTGTGGAGAGGAGAAAGGGGATGGAAGTGAGGATAGTGTAGTGGTGGAAGATCCAATTCAGATATTACTCAAGAAGTTTGAGGATGTCTTTGCTAAGCCCAAGTCTTTATCGCCTTCTAGGCCTTTTCACCATGTGATTTCTCTGTTCCAGGAGCTATCCCTGTGAATAGCAGGTGTGAGAGGGTTGTTCCGGATATTCTCCCGGTACTACCGTTGGTAGCCCGCGGAGTTTGTAGTTCGGTATTGGGCGCGCAGATATTCAGAACACGATGGCAAATAAGCACAAGGATTTACGTGGTTTGGGTCGCCTGAGCGTAATACCCTACTCCACGGGGTGTGTCTTTGTTGCATTGAGTGTCTGAGCACTTGTGAGTACATGTCAGAGCTCAGAGAAGCCTCCTCTGTGTATCGTCGACTAGTCCTTTTATAGTACAAGGACTGGTCGTTACACCGTTAGCCTGGCCCGACATGTGGCCCTAGCAGTTACTGATGCTTAATACACAATTAATGAGGTTAATTACCCTTAATAGCATGGTAACGGGCCTTGACGGTGCCGTTACTGGTATTAAGGGCCTTCCGATCGTGTGTCATTAATATGGTATTAATGACACTTAATCGGGTCTTGAAGTCTTTGATTGCCCCTTGGAGGTCCGAGCCATTGGGGGGTCCACCAGTCTGATTGTTGAGGCTGAAGGTCCGGTAGTTGGACACATGACAACTTTGGAGCTTTCCGTCTGGGACGGGTAGGTTCGGTGTAGATGTACACATGTCGGTACCGGAGCTTCCCTCTGTCGGGGGTTAGGTCAGGGGGTGTTGCACAGGTGTTTAGCCCGGAGCTATCCCATGTGTGGGATGTAGGTCCAGTTGCTGTATACACGTGGCAGCACCAGGACTAACCATAGATGGGAAGCAGGTCCGGTCCCGTATGAAACGTGGGGCCTTTGCAGGTCTTCAGCTCAGACAGGTGAAGTTCCTTTGGTCTTTTTGTAGTACCAAGGGGTATACGGTACGTAGGGTACCGACAGTGGCCCCCTGGGCCCACCTCTGGGAGAGACCTTTTGGATGAAGTTGTTCTGCTGGAGGTGGGTCCATCCTTTGGTTTTTGAGCCGTGTCTTCAAGGGTATTCGGATGTGCCATTGGCGGTAGTCCGCAGTTAAACCAACGTCGGGTGGCATATCCAGGATGCAGCAGGTGAGATCTGAGCGCGCGGATCTCACACAATTGAAGGTCGCCGGTTCCCAATACAAAAATTGTATCGGTTCCGCGCCTTGTTAGGCCGCCGCCCTCGGGCTTCCCGCCTTTCATGATGACAACTGTAAGACCTATATGTGCTGAATACATTGGCTTGTAGTGAATACACTTGGCTTTGATGATAAAAGTTTTGAATATCACCAAAACACCTTTTTATCAAGGTCCGACTCTAGCTCTGAGCTACAACAAGGTCCGACGGTAGGTCCGGCTTGGTTTGGGTAGCTCCGGTTACGTTCAATGCTAGGTCCGACTAGCTTTGGTCAGCTCTGGTGAAGTTTTGTCTTTAGCTCCGGCATGTCTTTGATAGCTCCGGCATGTTTTTGATAGCTCCGGCATGTCTTTGATAGCTTCGGCATGATTTTGATAGCTCCGACATGTCTTTGATAGCTCCGACATGTTTTTGATAGCTCCGACATGCTTTTGCTAAGCTCCGAGTTGATTTTTCTAGCTCTGACTTTTGGGTTTACTAGTTCTGACTAGTTCTGGTTAGCTCCAGCGCTAGGTCCTGCTAGTTTTGTAAGCTCTGGCGGGAGCTTGGTTATACTAGTTCTGGTAAGTTCCGGCGCTGGGTTCTACTAGCTTTTCTTAGCTCCGGCTCAAGGTGCAGGTTGCTCTGGCAAGGTCCGGAACTTGACCGCAGTGCTTCTGCTTTTCATTTGCAATGTTTCGTACTTGCTTTACATGGTTGGAAAGTTTGCTTAGTATTCTTTTACTAAGTTTTTGGTGTGTTTTGGATCATATGGCTGATATCATTTTGCTATGCTTTGCAACATGCTTATATGAGGCTCTCACGTAAGGTGTTGTGTTCGGAACTAACATGAGTCAAGTTGAGGACTTGGGCTCGTATGGATTGGTTGTTTATTCATGTGCAGGTGTTGCTTGAGTTCAAGACATGGCTGGTGATGGGATCCATTGGACTAGTCTCAGGGAGGAGATGAGGTTCCAACAACCAAATCCAAGAGGAATTGTGGTTGAGGTGATCAGGAGGTTGCACAACATGATTGAATCAAGAACAATGTATATGAAGGTATCGTGGACGTCATTGGAAGATGTTTGCACGTGTGCAAGGAGTGCATGGATGTGGCTACATGGTTCCGAGGCGTGATGAAGAGATGTGGACGTAAAGAGTTGGTCGGAAAGGTCCAACCGACTAGGTTATGGACTCAGGCTGCGGCTGAGTTGGGTTTGACTCAAATATGGAAAGATTTGAGTTGGTTATGATAGGATTTCGTGTGGGTCACAAATTTGAGTTGTTTAGGAATGTGGGATACGTTCCTAAGGTGTTTGGAAGCCTTAAGATTGCTTCTATCTGCGTATAGAAGAATCTTGAGCAGTTATGAAAAGTTACGATTCGTGATGTGAGTAGGATTGGAGTCCTAGTTGATATTGGGTTGGCCTAAGGGCTGGTTATATAAGCAAGGGAGCCCAGAGCTCGTGGTGAACGACTTTGGGGCTGTTACTCTTGTGTTCTATTGAATAAAATTCGTAGGTTGAAGGAACTTTTATGCCTTGTTCGTCCGACTTGTTCCAGACAAGTTTTACTCGTCGAGTTTCTGGACAGCACTACCTTTCGTCGGGGGTTTTATCATAACTCGAGTTTTACAGATCCAATTGACATGATTCTTTTTGTGTTGTCTTCACAACTTGATTATCTATCATATGTCAAAATTTCACGGTCATTGGATTTGTGGTTTCTGATCTACACAAGTTTCTTTGCAGTATTCCAGAATTGTTTTTCCTCGGGTAGGGCAGTTTGACCTGTGTTTGATCTTTCGATCATAACTTGAGTTTTTCTCGACGAATTTGAGTGATTCCTTTTGTGTTGTCTTCGTGACTTGATTATCTCTGATATCCATCACTTTTGTCATGGTGAAACACATTTATATTAGTCTCACACACGATTTCTTTAAGAGATCGTTTTTCTGCTGAAGGGGTTAGGGTTTAATTGTTTCCGCTGCGTAAGATTTTTAAATCTACCATTCACCCCCTCTGGTAGCTTTTCACGTGCTCTTCGATCCTACAATTGGTATCAGTACCAGGTTGCTCTAATCTTTGAGATTTGCACGTGTTTTTGACTAATCGTCATGGAGAAGTACTCCGCCAAACCTTGTGTGTTTGCTGGTATTGATTTCCAGGTTTGGAAGGCACGCATGGAGGCTTTCATCCAGGCACAAGGCTTTGCAATATGGGAGAAGGTATACAAGCCTTATGAAGTGCCATCAAACGATCAAGTTACAGCTACAAATCTGAGAGATGTCGACAACAACAACAAGGCTCGGAATTTGATCATACAAGGATTAACTCAAAGCGACTTCGACCGTGTTGCACACCTCCGATCTGCATACGATGTGTGGAAAGCACTTTGTGACTACCACGAAGGATCCAAAACGATCAAAGAGGTAAGGCAAGACATGTTCAAAAAGGAATACATGCGCTTCGAGATGCAACCCGGTGAGTCTATTGATGACCTTTTTTATCGCTTTAATATAATTCTCAGCAACTTGCATAGTGTCAATGTTAATTTTTCAGATGCTGAAAATGCTAGGCAATTGCTAAGTGCATTAGATATGTCAATTTGGGAGATGAAAGTCACATCTATTCGTGAATCTACTGTCATGAGTTCTCTTACATTAGATGTACTCTATTCTAAACTAAAAACTCATGAAATTGACATCCTAGCACGTAAGAACCCAAATAAGTCTATTGCATTTGTTTCACAACGTGACATGTCTATCTCCGGCCAATCACCATCTTGCAATACTCTTGCTTTGTTGTCCTCACTAACCCAGGAGCAGATCGAAGAATTTCCAGAAGAGGAGTTAGCACTCATCTCTACTAGATTCTCAAAAGCATTGCAAAATGTGAGAACTAGAAGGAGAGGAATCTTCGGACCTCAACGCTATTTTGAATGTGGTAAAACAGGACACTTTCGTACAGAATGCCCTAACCTTTCAGGTCCGACCACTCGGGAAGAAAAACAAAGCAAAGTCCGGACCTCCTCTGGAAATTCCAACAAGAAGAAGAAAGGTACCATAGGACGCAAGATGATCAACAGTTCATCACCGCACTTCAAGAGTTCAGTTCAAGTGACGTGGACATTGGAAGTGATGAAGATGAAGATAATTTGGCAAACTTGTGCTTTATGGCGGGCAAGTCAAGATCAAGTATGGAGGAGGCAGAACACAACAGCGACAATGAAGAGGTATGTCCTACTTGCGAAGAAATGTGTGATGCTATTTCTCGTGCCACTGTTATTTTTAAGAAAAAGGACAAAAAGCTTAGGGATAGTGCTGCTAAAATTGAATCACTAGAATCTGAAATCAACCGTTTAAAAACTTTGATTCCTAGTGATGATGCATGTTCCTCATGTGATTTAATATATGAACAATTGTCCTCATTAAGAAGTGCGCACACCTCCACACTTGATAAACTTGAGTTAGAAATTGAAAAGAACAAAGAGCTTGCTGCACTTAACGATAAAAACTTGAAAGATGCTAGCTGTTCTACAATTGATTTGCATTGTTCTACTTGTGATGATCTTGATAAGAAACTACAGGATGCTATGAATGAAATTTCTATATTGAACAATGCTTTACGTTCTCATGAAGTTAAATTTTGTTCCAATTGCAAACTGAAAGGAAAAACTTCATGTGAAAATTGCCTTGATCTGTCCAATAAACTTGATGACATGCATAGGACATTAGATCGGTTTTGTAATGGGAATAAGAACCTAAACTTGCTACTGAATTCTTCCAAGTCATGCAATGATAAAACTAGTTTAGGTTTTGATTCTCATGCTCATGCTAAGGCACATCCACCTAAAATTGTAAAGTCATTAGGAAGTGGTTTGATTCAAACACTTCCTAAACAAAAGGAAGTGGTTTTCAAATCTGTAGGAGTATTGTCTCTTTCGGTTTCAAATAAAAATGTTGTTTGCTCATCTAGACATGAACAAAAAGTTAAATTTCATTGTACCTACTGTGGTAGAGATGGTCATGTCATATATTTTTGTTATAGACTAGCTAAACAACAGAAAAGGGAAAGAATGGTTGCTAGATCTCATAACTTTCATGCAAAATTTGCTGCACATATTGAACCGAATGTACAACCTGTTGTTATGAGTCAAAAACATTCAAAGTTTACCTCCGGACCTTCTGTTTTTGCCTCCAGAGCTACTGATTTTTGTGCTACACAAGTAACACCTTATAGGTCTGTAGTTAAGAATAAAAAATCTCAAACTTTGACTCATAAACCTAATGTTTTGTCTCAGCTTTCGCGTATTTTTCCTGCTGCACGTCGCGTGACTCAGTACTGGATTCCTAAATGCCTTTTGACTAACCCCAGTATTGAGTCATCGACGTATTGTGCTTCTATGTAGGTTACACGTTTGAGGAAGGAGAACATTTGGATTGTGGATTCAGGTTGCTCACGCCACATGACAGGTAACAAAGATTGGTTCTCCTCCCCCTCTTTTGTGTCACGTGTAGAGAATGTTACTTTTGCCGATAATTCTTCAACTCCTATAATTGCTAAGGGTTCGGTTAGAGTAAATGATCACTACACTTTGAAGGATGTGGCACTTGTCAAAAATTTGAAATACAACTTGCTTTTTGTTGCACAATTGCTAGATGAAAATCTAGAAATTATTTTCAATAAAAACTGCTTCAATGTTGTAGGTTCAAATAGTGAGCTTATTTTTAACATGTCTCGGTTTGGAAGAGTTTTTAAAGCTGATTTTGACATGTCTTCCTCTAATCATAGGTGTCTAGTTGCTAATGATTCAAAGGACTTATATTTTTGGCATCGTAGACTTGGTCACGTAGGCTTTGATCACCTAACGCGTGTTAGTGCTCTTGATCACATACGTGGGCTGCCTAAGCTTAAAGGGGACAAAGAAATTGTGTGCTCTTCTTGTAGACATGCTAAGATGGTTGCAGATTCACATACTCCTCTCACAATGATCATGACAACTGAACCATGTCAACTTTTGCATCTTGACACCGTAGGACCTTCACGTGTTCAATCCTTCGAAGGTAAATGGTATGTTCTTATTATTGTCGATGATTATTCTAGATACTCTTGGGTTTACTTTATGGCGTCTAAGAATGAAGCTTTTAGTCACTTTAGGACTTTATTTCTTAGATTATCAATTGATCACCCAAGATCTTTAAAGGCAATTAGAAGTGATAACGAAACTAAATTTAAAAATCAATCTTTTGATCACTTTTGTGCTGAAAATGGAATATATCATCAACTTTCTTCCCCATATGTACCTCAACAAAACGGTGTTGTAGAAAGAAAGAACAGAACATTAGTTGAGATGGCTAGGACTATGCTTGATGAATATCAAACTCCTAGGAAATTTTGGGCTGATGCATTAGCAACCTCTTGTCATGTCTCAAATCATGTTTTCTTGCGTGCTAAGCTAGGTAAAACGCCATATGAGCTTCGGTTTGGACATAGGCCTAGTGTTACACACTTTCGGGTCTTTGGTTGCAAATGCTTTGTTAAGAAACATGGTAATCTTCATAAATTTGAACCTCGATCCATTGATGGCATGTTTCTTGGTTATCCATCTCATACTAGAGGCTACCGTGTGCTTTTACTTGACACTAACAAAATTGTGGAGACTTGTGAAGTGTCTTTTGATGAATCTAGCCCAGGTACTAGCTCAAACATTGTAGGTCCAGATCCATATCCGCAGGGGGAGAGCATTTTCATTGAAGATGAGGAAGAATTGGAGTTGCTGCCAGAAAATTCAGCAGCTAAAGAATTTGGTTTAGCTCCAGATGTTAATTCTCAACTAGCACCGACAACCATCAATGCTGATTCAAATCATCCTCAAGCCACAAGCTCATCGATTTGTGATGAACATGAAGAAGAAGAAGCTTGTGAGACATCTGTTCCTCTACGGTTTTACAAAGATCATCCCCCACAACAGATGATTGGAAGCTTGCACGAACGAGTCACACGGTCCAGGTTTTGCGATCCAAACTCTTATGCTCATTCTGCTTTTGTTGCTTCTTTTGAACCCAAAGATATATCACACGCACTCACTAATGAATCTTGGATTATTGCCATGCAAGAAGAGTTAGAAAATTTTGAAAGAAATAATGTTTGGAAACTTGTACCTCCACCTCAAGGTCACACTTTAATTGGAACTAAATGGGTATATAAAAATAAACAAAGTGAGGATGGGGTTGTGGTTAGGAATAAGGCTAGGTTGGTTGCTCAAGGTTTCACTCAAGTTGAAGGTCTAGATTTTGATGAAACTTTTGCTCCTGTCGCTACATTAGAAGCCATAAGAATTTTGTTAGCTTTTGCAGCATCTAAAGGTTTTAAGCTATTTCAAATGGATGTTAAAAGTGCTTTTCTTAATGGCTACATATATGAGGAGGTTTATGTCAAACAACCACCAGGTTTTGAAAATCCAGATTTTCCTAATTATGTTTACAAACTGTCCAAAGCCTTATACGGTCTCAAACAAGCCCCTAGAGCATGGTATGATAGGTTAAAAACATTCTTACTTGAAAAGGGGTTTACCATGGGCAAGGTTGATAAAACTCTTTTTGTGCTTAAACATGGCAATGACTCATTATTTGTTCAAGTGTATGTGGATGATATTATCTTTGGTTGTGCTTCTCATGATCTTGTGTCCAAGTTTTCAGCAATGATGAGTTCCGAATTTGAAATGAGTATGATGGGTGAACTCACTTACTTTTTGGGGCTGCAAATCAAGCAAACCAAGGAGGGTACCTTTGTGCATCAAATGAAGTATACCAAAGACCTCCTAAGGCGTTTCAACATGGACAAAAGCAAGCCTCTTCGGACACCAATGGGAACAGCAACAACACTTGAACTTGATGAAGATGGTGAACCCATGAATCAAATAGAATATAGAAGCATGATCGGATCACTTTTGTACCTCACGGCATCAAGACCGGACATACAATTTAGCGTATGTCTTTGTGCACGGTTTCAAGCTTCCCCACGTGCTTCACATCGTCAAGCCGTCAAAAGAATTCTCAGGTACTTACATGGAACTCAAGAATTTGGCATTTTTCTTCCTTCTTCCTCAACCATTACTTTGGAAGCTTTTTTGGATGCTGATTTTGGGGGTTGTAGGATTTATAGGAAAAGTACTTCCGGTGCTTGTCATTTTCTTGGTAATTCTCTTGTTGCTTGGTCCTCTAGAAAACAAAATTCAGTTGCACAATCGACAACCGAATCTGAATATGTAGCTGTTGCTAGTGCTTGCTCACAAATTCTTTGGATTGTTCAAACACTTCAGGACTATGGGGTTGATCTAGATAGTGTTCCACTGTTCTGTTATAACACTAGTGCCATTTGTATTGCTAAAAACCCCGTGCAACATTCTAGAACTAAGCACATTGACATTAGGTATCACTTTATCCGAGATAATGTTGAAAAAGGAAACATTGTGCTTCACCATGTAGATACCGAACAACAATTGGCTGACATTTTTACAAAACCTTTAGATTTCACTCGTTTTTGTTACATTCGTAGTGAAATAGGGGTTATGCATCCTCATGGCTTAAATTGAGGGGGAGTTTTGAAACTTGGGAAGTCTATGTATGAATCTGAATTAAAATAATATGAGCATAGTATTTCATACATATATGACTTTGTGATTCCTTTTACATGCTGAAAGTTCTTACTACATGACTCGTGTTATACATTTTGTAGTTTTTGCCATGTCTAGTAATTGGAATAATTACTTACACTAAAACTGGTCATGGTCGAACTTTCTTGCTGTTTTGAACTTGTTACATGTTCACAAGTGCTTTTAATCATAAACAATTAATCAAGTAATCAACTCACATGTTGAGTTTTTATGAACAAATATAAATTGAGAAAGTATCAAGAGAATATGCATGCATCACACTTCTTCTTTTGAGATGGCTTGTCATTGCACTTATATATGAACTTGGAAGAAGTTGTGTATGACTAAAACCATGTCCTTAAGCTTCTGATTGTCAACTGACATAGGCTTGGCTTGGTTGGTTAGAATAAGGCAGATGCGCATATAATCTCTTGCAAATATCATATGATCTAAATTTATGCTTTGAAAAATAATAAAATGCAACAACTAGTGTCATGCTTTCAGGTTTTGAAATGGTTAAGTTTGTGAGATCATGACTTACTTAAATTGAAAATTACATTTGATCTCTAGCATGGTTTACACTACTTTATGTATTTCATTGATGTGATAATGTAAGGTACTTGATAGTATGACTTGGGTGAGCTTTGTTTATATGTATATGTTATAATATGCTCATAACAACTAAAGGGGGAGAGATAATTTGTTTATATGCTCATGACTTGCTGAATACATTGTCAAAGGAGGAGAGATAAGCATGAAGAGAAAGAGAATATGTGCATAAGGAGAGATAATAAAGGGGGCATAAGGAGAGATAATAAAGGGGGAGAGATTTTCTTCTCATTTTACTTTTGATTTACAAAAGGGGAGAAATTGCCTTCAAAACTTTTATGTGAATAAGCAAATGTTCAGATTTTAAATGGTGTTGCCAATGCATTCATCAAGGGGGAGATTGTAAGACCTATATGTGTTGAATACATTGGCTTGTAGTGAATACACTTGGCTTTGATGATAAAAGTTTCGAATATCACCAAAACACCTTTTTATCAAGGTCCGACTCTAGCTCTGAGCTACAGCAAGGTCCGACGGTAGGTCCGACTTGGTTTGGGTAGCTCCGGTTACGTTCGATGCTAGGTCCGACTAGCTTTGGTCAGCTCCGGTGAAGTTTTGTCTTTAGCTCCGGCATGTCTTTGATAGCTCTGGCATGTTTTTGATAGCTCCGGCATGTCTTTGATAGCTCCAGCATGTTTTTGATAGCTTCGGCATGTCTTTGATAGCTCCGACAAGTTTTTGATAGCTCTGACATGTTTTTGCTAAGCTCCGAGTTGATTTTTCTAGCTCCGACTTTTGGGTTTACTAGTTCCGACTAGTTCTGGTTAGCTCCGGCGCTAGGTCCTGCTAGTTTTGTACGCTCTGGCGGGAGCTTGGTTATACTAGTTCTGGTAAGTTCCGGCGCTGGGTTCTACTAGCTTTTGTTAGCTCCGGCTCAAGGTCCAGGTTGCTCTGGCAAGGTCCGGAACTTGACCGCAATGCTTCTGCTTTTCATTTGCAATGTTTTGTACTTGCTTTACATGGTTGGAAAGTTTGCTTAGTATTCTTTTACTAAGTTTTTGTTGCGTTTTGGATGATATGGCTGATATCATTTTGCTGTGCTTTGCAACATGCTTATGTGAGGCTCTCACGTAAGGTGTTGTGTTCGGAACTAACTTGAGTCAAGTCGAGGACTTGGGCTCGTATGGATTGGTTGTTTATTCATGTGCAGGTGTTGCTTGAGTTCAAGACATGGCTGGTGACGGGATCCATTGGACTAGTCTCAGGGAGGAGATGAGGTTCCAACAACCAAATCCAGGAGGAATTGTGGTTGAGCTGATCAGGAGGTTGCACATCATGATTGAATCAAGAACAATGCATATGAAGGTATCGTGGACGTCATTGGAAGATGTTTGCACGTGTTCAAGGAGTGCATGGACGTGGCTACATGGTTCTGAGGCGTTATGAAGAGATGTGGACGTAAAGAGTTGGTTGGAAAGGTCCAACCGACTAGGTTATGGACTCAGGCTGCGACTGAGTTGGGTTTGACTCAAATATAGAAAGATTTGAGTTGGTTATGATAGGATTTCGTGTGGGTCACGAATTTGAGTTGTTTAGTAATGTGGGATACGTTCCTAAGGTGTTTGGAAGCCTTAATATTGCTTCTATCTGTGTATAGAAGAATCTTGAGCAGTTATGGAAAGTTATGATTCATGATCTGAGTAGGATTGGAGTCCTAGTTGATATTGGGTTGGTCTAAGGGCTGGTTATATAAGCAAGGGAGCCCAGAGCTCGTGGTGCACGACTTTGGGGCTGTTCCTCTTGTGTTCTATTGAAAAAAATTCGTAGGTTGAAGGAACTTTTGTGCCTTGTTCATCCGACTTGTTCCAGACAAGTTTTACTCGTCGAGTTTCTGGACAGCACTACCTTTCATCGGTGGTTTTATCATAACTCGAGTTTTACAGATCCAATTGACGTGATTATTTTGGGCTTATCTCCACAACTTGATTATCTATCATATGTCAAAATTTCACGGTCATTGGATTTGTGGTTTCTGATCTACACGAGTTTCTTTGCAGCATTCCAGAACTCTTTTTTCCTCGGGTAGGGCAGTTTGACCTGTGTTTGATCTTTCGATCATAACTTGAGTTTTTCTTGATGGATTTGAGTGTTTCCTTTTGTGTTGTCTTCCTGACTTGATTCTCTCTGATATCCATCACTTTTTTCACGGTGAAACACATTTAGATTAGTCTCACACACGATTTCTTTAAGAGATCGTTTTTCTGCCGAGGGGTTGGGGTTTAATTGTTTCCGCTGCGTAAGATTTTTAAATCTACCATTCACCCCCCTCTGATCGCTTTTCACGTGCTCTTCGATCCTACAACAACCATTCGCCTAGGGTAAGGACCTCGACTTGATTGTCGGGGTGGCCCCAGGCCCCCTTGTCATTAGCAGGGTGAAGTTTTGGAATTGTACCATCGGCTCCTCTGCGGTTTCCATCCAAGCGTTGCGGGGGCTTACTTAAGAAGGAAAGCATGCACCATTTGGGGATTCTTTACACCTTCATTTGAACTTGTGCTCGAATCTCCCAATCTTTAGCCTGCTTTTCATCTCTTGCCCCGCTGTGTTGCGATGAAGTTGGGACTCCCCAAGAGCCGCATCGAGAGCAAGAAGGAGTCGTCTAGGGTCCGGACCTACATGGGATGGTCCAGTGACTCCTTCGACAACGACATTCGCTGCGGCAAGCTTCCTTTCGAGAAGGAGCGATCCAGAGATATGGTGTACTTCCTTGGGTATGCCATGGCGGGTTTGATCCCGCCTTTCTCCACTTTCTTTCTGATGCTGCTTGATTTCTATGGTCTGCAGCTCCACCATATTGCTAGTGGCGACTTCCGTCCACTTTTGGGAGATGTGGGTGGGCGTGCCCCCTTGCGTGGAGTTGTTCCGGACTTTCTTCACTGTCCACCCGACCGGGAAGAGTGATGAGTTCATCGGCTTCTACTACTTCGTGAAGCGGAAAAACTCTCTCCTCAAGTACTTGAGGTCCTTCCCTTTCGGCAAGTGGGATGACTGGAAGAAAGACTGGGTGGTCATCATTGTCGAGGGACACGAGAGGCTGGAGCTGCCTGAAGGCCTTTCTCGCGTTGACACCGACACTTGGAGTGATGTGCCGGAGCTGTCGAGGGAGTACAGACCCATCCTGGACAGAATCCAGGAATGTGTCGAAGGTGGGGTGACCCCGCAGATGGTCTTCGGCAACTTCTTAGCGAACAGGTGGGCCCCGCTGAGGGCTAGGAGACGGCCTGCCTGGGCCTTCAACAGTGAGATGGACACCAACCGCATTGAGGTTGGCTTGGACACCAACTTGACCGGTGAAGCCTTGAAGACCCATCTCAAGAAGTTCCAGCCTGGGAACATCAACCCTAGTGACGTGTCTCCACCGGCGGCCTTGCTACCTCTGAATATGATACCAGAGGAGTGCAGAGAGCTCCGGAGGAAGATGTCGCTGTTGGATGACTTGGGCCTGGTGGAGAGGCGACCAACCTCCGGGGTGGCAATCCCCAGAGCTTCTGAAGGCGGCTTCGTTCCTGCCCCAAAGTGAAGAACCGAAGTCGTAGACAAGGGAAAGGAGTTGGCCGAGCCCCCGAGCCGCAAGAGGAAGTTGAAGCGTGCCGACGGGAGGTCCGTCAGACATGCTCCTTCCACGACGGCTCCTTCTCCCAGGCAGAGGAGGTCTTCGGTGGTGGCAACTACTTCAGCGTCGACATCTCCCCGGGGTGCTAGCTCCAGCCATGTGGCTCCAGTACCATGGCCAGTTGAGGGCTCTGGGTACGGAGGTCCTTCCCGATCGAGGGGGACCTCAACCAAGATGACACTGACGGCAGCAGCAAGCTCTGGGGAACCTTCCGGAGCTACCACGCCAGTGGCGACAGGGTCTGCCGGTACCCTGAGTACCGTATACCCCTTGAGATTGCAAAGATCTCAAGGAAATGTCATCTACTTGATTTGAAGACCTTCGGAGGCCCACATGTCAGACATAACCGGACCCGCTTCCCCAACATGGTTAGTCCCAGGGTCGCCACGTGTACCATCAAACTGGAGCTACCGCCCACAAGGGGGAAGCTCCGGGCTATGTACCATAACGGCACCCCCCAGACGTAACCCCAGACCGAGGGAAGCTCCGGAACTAACACGTGTCTGGTGGCACCGGACCTATCTGTTCCCCACAGTATGCTCTGGAGTTGCCACGTGTCCAACCGTCATATCTTCAGCCTCAAACCTTCGGTAGAATCCACAATGGCTCCAGATCTTCAAAGGGGAATCAAGAACTTCAAGACCCGATAAAGTGTCACTAATAATATGTTAATGACACACGATCGGATGACCCTTATTACCAGTAACGGCGCTGTCAAAGCCCGTAACTCGGTCATTAAGGGTAATTAAGCACATCAAATGTGTATCAATATTAGTAGCCACCGGGGCCACATGTCGGGCCAGGCCAACTTGTAACGGCCTGTCCTTGTACTATAAAAGGACAGACCGACGATACATCTGATCTGATCTGATGTGATCTGGTCTGATCGACTCACACGTGCTCTCAACTCACGTCACCTGAGTTGAGATCATACATCCAATACAACACCAACACACCCCGTGGAGTAGGGTATTACGCTCAGGCGGCCCGAACCACGTAAATCTTTGTGTCTCCTGTGTCATTTTACATTTCACCTTCTTGAATCTCCGCGCACCTACACCGAACTTCAAACTTTGCAAACACTTTTAGTAGTGTCGGGAGATCTGCTGGATCAAAACCACCGACGGTTGGCGCGCCAGGTAGGGGCGCCTGAGATTTCAAGAATGGTGAACTCAGCTACTGAATCATCCAATGGTCATCCCGCTGTTCAAGCTGCTGGGGGCAATCCCTCCAATATGCAGCCACCAGCAGGAACCTCAGTTCCAGCAGGAGTCACACTTCCACCACCGCCGCCTCCACCAGCAAATCAAGATGGGCAGCGCGATGGTGCACCGACATCAATCAATGCGTCGGCGAATCATGACAACCCGGAACACGCACTCCATGCAGCACGTGCTCTCCTTCAGCGCCCACCACCTCCGGATGCATCCCGGGATGCAATGGAGCAGTGGAGGGCCAATGTGGAACACTTGGTTGCAGCAGCAGCTGACCGCATCAGTAACCAGGGTCCTCCTCCTTCAGGACGGGCCCCGTCGCAGCGACGGACCTTGCCTGGTAGACTTGGTCCGCATGTTTCCAACAACAGGAGACGCGCTGCATCACAGCAAGTGATGTCGTTGCGCTCCGGGGCGCGACGCACTCACACGGTATCAAGGCTTTCAACTCATGACCTCCGGTCGGAGCTTGATCGCCGATACCGTCAACAAGACGGCCAAGTCCATATCGAGTGTGCTCGTGAAAGACGAGAAGCTCAGGACATTCCTTCTCCTGAAGGAGTAGGGGGATGCTGTTCAGTCCTGGCCATGCATCTGCGTATGGTCAGGTGGCCGCAGAAATTCCGGCCTCACCCGCCGGAGAAGTTTGACGGGACCGTTAATCCTGTCGAATTTCTTCAGATTTAATCCACTGCTATCCTGGCAGCTGGAGGAAATGAGGCCGTAATGGCCAACTGTTTTCCAGTGGCTTTAACTGGGACCGCCCGGTCCTGGTTTACGAGCCTTCCACCCAACTCCATCAACAGTTGGGAGGAGTTGTGTCGACAGTTCACCACCAACTTCGAGAGTTCATACACCCAACCAGGCACCGAACTGGACCTTTTTGCAGTCGTGCAAAAAGGGGGAGAATCCCTGTGATCATTCATCCAGAGATTCTCTCAGGTACGAAACAATATCCCTTCTATCTCTAGCGCTTCTGTCATTGTGGCATTTAGACAGGGCGTATGGGATAAGAAGATGTTGGAGAAACTGGCGATCAAGGAGATCACCAGTGTCACGGAACTCTTCAGCTTGGCCGACAAATGTGCGAGAGCTGCGGAGGGCCGTGAAATGCACTCCAAACCACCTCCGGAGGATCGCAAGAAATCCTCCAAAGGCGAAGCAACTACCTCCGGGAGTGGCAAAAAGAAAAAAAGACCAACGGTAAGAAGAAGCCGTCGGCTGGCGCATCTAATGCTGCAGCTGCTGCAGCTCCAGGTGGCCGGGGGCTACGCCCCGAGAAGCAACCTCGACTGTCTTCTAAAGACGGTGGCAAACCCAAGGTGTGGTGTCCAATTCATAAGACGGACATCCATAGTTTGGAAGACTGCCGGGAGGTCCAAAACCTTGCCCAGCGCTACAACAAGCGCCGGGAAGAAGTTCCTTTCCGACAGAGGGAAGGAAAACAAAAAGTTGACGAAGCTCCGGCTGAAGAGGAGTTAGGCTTTCAGGATCCTAAAAAGGTCCTGAAGGCCATCTACACCTCCTTCAACGACGATTCTGACGTCTCTGGCAACGAGCGTCGGAAGACCATGAACACCATTTTTGGTGGATCATGGGACATCACCTCCCGTCGCGTCCTCAAGACAATGCATCGGGACATGGCTGCTGTAGCTCCTACAGCCAGGGCGGAGCCTCATCGGAAGTGGATGGACACAACCATCACTTTTGATGCTTCGGACTACCCTCAAAGCATGGTTGGAGCAGGCCAGTTACCTTTGATGGTATATCCTACCATCAATAACATTCAGCTCCACCATGTTATGGTAGACGGAGGTTCGGGGCTGAACCTCATAAGCTTCGAAGCTTTTACCAAGCTTCAGCTCCGACCTTCGGATCTTCACCCCTCCCGACCTTTCTCCGGAGTAGGTCCGGGAGCCATTACCCCACTCGGTGCTATTACCCTCCCCGTTACCTTCGGGACCCGGGAGAAGTATCGCACTGAGAAGTTGGTCTTTGACGTTGCTCAGATCAGCTTACCTTTCAACGCCATCTTGGGTAGGATTGCCTTGTACAAATTCATGGTAGCTGCTCATTATGGCTACCTGGTGTTAAAGATGCCAACACCAGTAGGCGTTCTCCGGATCCGCGGAGATCGCACTGCCGGAGTAACCGCTCTGGAAGAACTTCATGCGCTTACTACGGCGCAAGAGGAGGACTCCAGGCAGGAGCAAGCTCCAAAACCCCCGAGAATTTGTCAACGAGGCTCGACTTCTGCACCTCGTGTGCAGCCAAACGGCGACACCGACATTCCCGTCAAAGTCATCCAAATCGGTTCCGATGCCACTCAAACCACCCGTATATCGGGGGGACTGAATGACAAATAGGAACTCGCGCTCATCGCTTTCCTCCGGGCTAATGTCGACGTGTTTGCCTGGAAACCGTCACAAATGCCTAGGATCCCCAGGGAAGTGATTGAGCACAATATGAAGATCTACCCTGACGCCCGGCCCGTGCATCAGAAGCCTCGAAAGCAATCCGTGGAGCGACATAACTTCATTCGACAAGAAGTGACAAAGTTGCTCGAAGCTGGATTCATCCGAGAAGTCTTCCATCCAAAATGGCTGGCAAACCCAGTCGCTGTGCCCAAGGCCGGCGGGAAGCTTCAGATGTGTATTGACTACACAACACTAAATAAGGCGTGTCCAAAAGATCCATTCTCACTATGTAGAATAGATAAGATAGTGGATTCCACCTCCGAGTGTGAATTACTATGTTTCCTAGATGCATATTCTGGGTATCATCAAATCAGAATGTCTAGGGGAGATGAAGAGCATACCTCTTTCATCACAGTAGATGGATTGTACTGTTATACAGCCATGCCATTTGGTCTCAAGAATGTAGCTTCAACCTTTGTACGAGCTATGTACAAAACTTTGAAGAACTCATTAGATACATAGTGGAAGTGTACGTCGATGACATCGTGGTCAAGGTCAAGAACAAGGAGTCACTCCTTGACACCTTACAGGCTGTCTTCGACAAGCTGCGGGTCACCTGCACAAAGCTAAACCCAGACAAGTGTGTCTTCGGGGTTAGCTCCGGAAAACTTCTTGGTTTCCTGGTAAATCACCAGGGCATAGAGGCTAATCCGGCGAAGATCAAAGCCATTGAAGACATGCGGCCACCAGCCCGTATCAAGGATGTCCAAAAGCTGACTGGATGTCTAGCAGCCCTCAGCCGGTTCATTTTAAGACTGGCAGAACGGGCACTTTCCTTCTTCAAGTTATTGAGGAAGTCCAGACCATTCCAATGGTCTGAAGAAGCAGAAAAGGCGTTCCAGGAGCTAAAACAGCTCCTCACCACCCTACCAACTCTGGTAGCTCCGAACCTTGGTGAGCCTTTGCTGCTTTACATTTCATCAACTGACGAAGTCGTCATTATGGTCCTGGTTGCGGAGAGACCAGAACCATCCCATGCTCAGGAATCCAGACCCTCCAGGAGGGTCCGGAGGTTCCTCAAAGCGAGTCTGGGTCCCAGTTCCCAGACTTGAGTCCACAAGAAGTTACTTCAGAAGACCCAGACCCCTCTGGGAGGGTCCAGGTCACTTCTGAAGAAACTCCAGGTCCCTCCAGCAAGGACCCGGAGGTCTCCGAAGAAGGTTCGGATCCCTCCGGGAGGATCCGGGTCAATGAAGAGGAAGCTCCGGGCCCCTCCAAGAGGGTCTGGACCATCCAACACCCAGTGTACTTCATCAGTGAAGTACTTCATGACGCCAATACTCGATACCTAGAGGTGCATAAGCTGCTCTATGCAGTTCTTATCGCCTCCAGGAAGCTTCGCCATTACTTCCAAGCTCACAAGATTTCAGTGGTGACTTCTTACCCACTTCGAGCAATCTTGCATAATCCCAATTCAACTGGGAATATTGCAAAGTGGGCAGCGGAATTGGCCGAATTCAATCTCGAATTCATTCCAAGACAAGCAATCAAGAGTCAAGCGTTGGAAGATTTTGTGGCGGAATGGACTCCCTCTCCATCAAACCCTGGGGGCCCCAGTGAGCAGAAGCCGGAACACAAGGCTCCGGTCTTCACCGAGCCTCACTGGACCCTCTACTTTGACGGCTCCATGCAAAAGCAGGGGGCCAGAGCTGGAATCCTTCTCCTCGCACCAACCGGGGAGAAGGTAAAATACATGGTACACCTTGACTTCAAGGCGACCAACAACATGGCGGAGTACGAAGCACTCATCTATGGACTAAAGGTGGCACTGTCATACGGTGTCAAGCAGCTGCTGGTCAAGGGAGATTCACAGCTCATAATTAAACAAGTGAAGGGTGAATGCTCCTGCAACAATCTCCAGCTAGCTGCTAACCTCCTTGAAGCCCAGAGGCTTTAGAAGGACTTCGAAGTCCTAGACCTCCACCACGTCCAGCGTATCCACAACGCTGAAGCCGACGAACTCTCGACGAAAGCGTCAACCGGAGCTCCAGCTCCTGATGGAACTTTAGTCCGGAGGTTGTCAAAACCCACAGCTCAGCCTGCCGAACTGAGCGAAGGGGGCGAGATCATCATCCCGAAGCTGACGGTCCCGATGGCCCTGTTACCATGGCAGCCATCAAGGGTCGTAGGTGCTGTCGGAAGCTCCGAGCAACCCAACACGCAAGACTCAAATGCTCAAGTTAGCTCCGATGCATGGATCTCGGAGATCTGGAGCTACTTGAAAGGCAACATCCTTCCTGACGATGATGTATCCGCTGACCGAATAGTCAGATTGGCTAAAAGATACACGTTGGTAGAAGGGGATCTCTACCGACGCGGTGCCAACAGCGTCCTAATGTGGTGCATCACAAGGGAAGAAGGCTATGAGCTCCTCGCAGAAATCCATGGAGGCGAGTGTGGAAACCACGCGTCATCCCACACGCTGGTCGGTAAAGCCTTCCGGCATGGCTTCTACTGGCCTACAGCACTCCAGGATGCAACTGAGCTGGTGAAGAAATGCGAAGCATGCCAATTTCATGCAAAGCAAATTCACAGACCGGCTCAGCCTCTACAAATGATACCTCCTACATGGCCCTTCGCTGTGTGGGGGATGGACATCTTGGGACCTTTCCCAAGAGCCGTCGGAGGTTACAAGTTCCTGTACATCGCCATTGACAAGTTCACCAAGTGGCCGGAAGCAACTCCAGTTGTGACAATAAACAAGCAATCTGCTATCAACTTTTTGCAGTCCATTGTACGCAGATTTGGAGTCCCAAACAAAATCATTACTGATAACAGGACCCAATTCACAAGCTCTGCATTTCAAGGATATTGCGAAGACCTCGGCATTCAAGTTTGCTACGCCTCCGTAGCTCACCCGACAATCAATGGCCAGGCCGAGAGAGCAAATGTTGAAATCCTGAAAGGACTCAAAATGCGCACCTATGAGCGCTTGAAAAAACATGGAGCCAACTGGATTGAAGAGCTTCCGCCCACTCTATGGGCCAACAGGACAACTCCAAACCGGTCAACTGGAGAGACACCCTTCTTCCTGGTGTACGGAGCTGAAGCAATCCTTCCTCCAGAAATCACCTTGGGGTCACTCCAGGCCCGGACCTTCGACAAAGCCATGCAGGACCAGCTCCGGCGTGAAGACCTAGACCTCCTTGAGGAGGGAAGGTGCCAAGAAGCTGTTCGGAATGCTCGATACCGCCAAGCCCTTCGGCGCTATCATCAGCGGCATGTACACAACCGACAGCTCAAGGAAGGCGATCTGGTGCTACGGAGAATACAATCCAGAGAAGGGTTAAACAAACTCTCCCCCAGCTGGGAGGGACCCTTCCGAGTGATTAAAGTATCCCGTCCCGGAAGCGTTCACTTGGCTACCAAGGATGGAACACCTCTCCCAAATCCTTGGAATATTGAGCACCTCCGTAAGTTCTACACTGTAATATCACGGAGGTGAGTCTGTAGTAACTTGAGGTGTATGTTATAGAATCATTGTACAGAGTCGGGTAGTTCCTCCTGGAGAACAGCCAGACCTTTCCCGGAAGGTCCGCAAAGTTCATGCAACACTTGTCACAGTCTCAGAACTAAAAGCGTGGCTATCTACCCTGGGTCAAACGAGAAATGAAACACACTTAGCTTGGTTCCGTACCCTAAGAGTGTACTTGTTTCCCCTGTACCCCGGACCTATAATAAAAGACATCTTCATGTGAAACAGACTCCACGTGCATTTATTTTGTACAGGCTCAACATTTTTTATTTTTCTCTTTCTTGTCTATAACAAAGTTGTGCAATTCTTAAGAAATTTTAGTTCGACCAATTCATGTACAATTCGAGCTGTATTGTCAATTCTTTTGGATTCAAATATTGTTCCTGGCCCACTCGCCTGAATGCCGCCAAGCCAATCTAGGGCCAGAGTGTGCTATCGACTTAGCCTGGTCAAGCACCCTAAGTACGCCACTCTACCTACACCCCGGCAGACTGAAGTAAGGCGGGTCCAAGTACAATTGGATCTAGAAGAAAGAAGGCAACGCATTCGGTTGTATTCAGAATTGTGTTTGACCTAAAACTTTCTTGAGAATCGTAAGTCGCGACGAAGTTATAGGCAAGGAGTGAATTTTACTATTTTTCTTGGCTTCAGTGTGCAGGAAAAATAAAGAATCCACGTTGATGGAGAAAAGCCGGAGCTAACAAAGCTCCGACTCCCCCTAGGTGGCTTGCGATCGATGTTAAACATTGAAAACGAGCATTACCAGAGCAACCAAGCTCCGGCAAAGCTAGGGGGGCTAGCCGTCGACGTAGAATAAAAGATGGTGAGAAGACCCCACAAGCGGAGTCTGCTGCTGACAAGCTACACGTTGGCAAAGGTCACTGTCGGAGCTACTAAGCTCCGACACCCCGGAGGGCTAACTATCGATGCTCTACGCATTGATAGGGACTATTGCTGGAGCTACTAAGCTCTGACGGTAGTCAATGCTGGAGCTTCTGAGCTCCGACAACCTCAGGGGGCCTTCACTATCGAAGACTTCGGACCTACACTCTACTAGTTCGAAGCAAACGAGTCTTCAACAAAATACAATATCCTCTTGGTACATGTTCACAATCAAATTGAGTACATCTACCAGGGGGCCAAGTGAAGACATAAGTGTTGAAGACAAAAAATGAAATTCATTAACAAATTGTGGATTTCATTCATCTGGAGATAAGGGATTACAAAATTGGGGAAGAAAAAGAGAGAATACAAGTGGGAGCTACAGAGATGGTCCTAGACCCTATGGAAGAACTGAGCGACCTTTTGAGCAACCTCCGACACATTGGCTCGGGTGGCTTCACCTTCTCCTTCGACGGGACCTTCAAGCACCGGGTCCAGAGAAAATTGGGGATCTCGGCTAGTGTAGCACGTCAGCACATACTCTGTGACATTCTTTGCCAGGGACTGCCCCTCAGCCTCCAACTGGTCTGCGATGGCGTCACCCACCTTGGAGAGTTTGTTACCCGCCGAGCTCAATGCTTGCAACGCCAGGTCCGGCTCCGGCTCCGGATCATCCGGACGCACGGGACTGAAGCCCATTGGTGTCAGCGTGTTTTTGGCTTTGCTCAGGAACTCCCAAACCTGTAGGGAGTCTGCAGTCCTCAAGCCCTTCAGTTCTTCCAAGGATCTTTTGGCCGCCGCCAGTTCAGAATTCTCACGAGCAAGGCGCTCAACCTCTTTGGCATTTTGATGAATCTTTTCAGCAACCTGCTTTTCGAGTTTTCCGAGCTCCTCCTCCGAAGGTGGATCTTATTCTGGCGGTCGACCAGGTCCTTCTTCCGGCCCCTAACTTTATTCTCCCGGGCAGTGATGGCACAATCTTGCTTGTAGAGTTCCTGCCCTGGCACCCAGGCCTTCTCCTCCTCCTCAACGCAACGCTCCTCCAATTTCTTGGTGCGTTCCTCGAGGCCCTTGTCAGCCAGAGCCACCTTTTCGGCGAGCTCCTCCTCCCTCTTCACGACATCATCCTGCAGCTCTAGGAGTTTTTGCTCTTCGTCTTCGAGCTTCTTCTCCCTCTCCTCAAGTGCCTCCCGGCGCTTGATGAGGCTAGTGTTAATGGCTTCAAGACTTTCTTGGCGATCATCAGCCGCACTATTAGCTGCCTTGGCCTGCTCATAAATGGCCTGGGATTGAGTGTCGAGGGCACGAGTCAAGGTCTCCCTATCATCCAATAATTTTCCCCAGTATTCGAGGCGGACCTTCTCCTGTTTGATACACTCCTTGTCGTCTGCCAGCCTCGACTGCGCTAGCTTGGTCTCGAAGTAGAGCCGATTACGCCACCGCCTAAGGGTTTGGCGCCCCTCTTTAAGAGCCTTGCTGTTGTGGTAGAACGCCAGCTGGACTTGACACAAACTGGAGCAAGCGTTGTCAATGGACAACGACAGGGGAATAGGGTCCGGACCTGCTGGGGTCTCCTCCGCTGGTTCCAGCGGGTTCTCACTTACAAAAATTGGGTCCCACTCCACAAGAGTGGTCCCCTGAGCCTCCAGGGCACTAGGGCCGTCCTCTGGGATAGCCTCAATCGCCATCGAGGAGGGTCCCACAGAAGAAGTTCCGACCTCCGGAAGTGGTTCTGAAGGCCCTGCCACCAGGTCTTCATTTGCCCCCTCAGGCAGGGGGCCAGCGACTTCATCAGGGCACCCTGGCTCAGCAGCAGGCACCTCCGTCGTCATCACTTCCGGAGCAGGGGCTACTTCTGGCTCCGGCCTGGGCTCCTCCTCCGCTGGTGGCTCGGGTGTTGGCGCCTCGGCCATCATGGGTTCAAGTGCTGATGCCTCCGCAACGACCGGCTCGGGCGCCGAAAGGTCAACAACAACCGGCCCTGAGGCCGGAGCTTCAACCTCAACCGGCTCAGGCGCCGGAAGGTCTTCAACTGCAACCGGCTCTGCAGCTGGAGCATCAGTTGCAACCGACTCTGAGGCCGGAGCTTTGGAGGTAGCCAGCTCAACCGCCAGGACTTCCTCAACATCTGGCTCGCTCGCCGAGACTTCAATAACCTCCGGCTCAACCGCCGGGGCTTCGACAATATCCAGCTCTGGGGCCGGAATCACTGCTTCCTCCGGCTCAGTGGTCGAAGCTTCCAACATCTCAGCATCAAGACCCGGGGCTTCAACCTCTGGGGTAGGTGCCGCTGGCGCATCTTCTCTCCCGTGGTCCGGCGCTACCACGGGAGTCTCGGGGGATGAGTCGAGGTCCGTGACCACGACAGCTGGCTCCGGAGCTGCCGCAACTTCAGCCACCACATGGGGCGGCACCGAGACAGGAGCAGAAGCCTCCGCCCTCACAGCTTCAGCTGTTGTGGCTGAGGGCAGAGCCTCACTCCTCTTCTTGGGGACGCTGCAGATGATGGATGAAGAAACTTAAAAAACAGTTACTACAACAAAACAACTGTCTGAGGTAAAGATTAAAAATTACCTCAGAAGGCTCCCGCACCAGCTTGCACGGAATCTCTTTCTCAGGCGTTCTGGACTGACCATGGCCACCGCCGGCGTGGTAGCTCCGGAAGGCCCCCCGGAACTTTTTGCAGCCGCGGGCATTTCCTTAGTCGAGGCCCCCCTCGACCGGGAAGGACCTCCGGACCCAGAGACCTCAACTGACCCTGGTACTGGAGTCACATGCCCGGGGCTAGCACCCCGGGAAGACACTGCTGTAGGTGCAGTCGCCGCAGTTGTAGAAGACATCCCCCTCCGGAGAGAAGGAGCTGTTGCAGAGGGTGCAGACTTGACAGACCTTCCGTCGGCATGCTTCAGCTTCCTCTTTCGGCTCGAGGGTTCGGCCGCCGGCTCCTTGCCCTTGCCGATGACTTCGGTCCTTGGCTTCGGGGCAGGGGCGGAGCCACCTTCAGAAGACCCAAGAATCACCACCCTGGAAGTCGATCGTCTCTCGACGACACCGAGGTCGTCAAGCGCCGGCATGGTCCGCCGGAGCTCCCTGCAGAACTGTACTTCCACATTCAGAGGGAGGAAAGATGGTGGCGGGGTCAAGTCATCACCCGCAACGTCGATGTCGTGCTGGAACTTCTTGAGATGAAACTCCAAGGTCACCCCCTCCATGTTGGACTTCAGCCCGGTCTCGACCCGGTCGTCGTCCATCACACTGTTGAGGCTCCAAGCGAGTTTTTCTCTCTTCTTCAGCGGTGCCCACCTGTTGACCAGGAAATTACAAAATACTGCCTGAGGAGTTAATCCTCCCTCCACACGTTGGCGGATCATGGTCAGAGCAGGGTTGAAGGCATCCGACAGCATCAGAGCTTCACTCCAGACTGTAGTGTCGATGTTGGGGAGGCCTTCGGGCAGCTCCAGCTTCTCGTGCTCCTCCACCCGGATGACTATCCAGTATTTCTTCCAATCGTCCCACTTTCCAAAGGGAAATGACCGGAGGTACTTGAATGGACACTTCTTGCGCTTCACAAAGTAGTAGAAGTCAAGGTACTCATCACCCCTTCCGGTGGTATGGACGGTGAAGAAGGTCCGGAAAAGCTCAATGCAGGGGGGATGCCCACCAACATTTCACAGAAGTGGACGAAGACAGACACTAGAAGAATGGAGTGGGGGCCAAGGTGATACAGCTGCAGACCATAGAAGTCTAGCAGCATCAAGAAAAAGGAGGAAAAAGGTGGGATCAACCCCACCATGGCGTACGCAGAAAAGTACACCATCTCGTCGGCGTGCTCCTTCTCGAATGGGAGCTCTCCCCCGGCGCGGACCAAGTGGTTGAAGAAGTCCGGGGACCACCCCATGAAGGCCCGAACCTTCTTCAGGTCACTTTCGGTCTTCAAGCGGCTCTTGCGGAGACCCAACTCCATCGCAACACAGCGAGGCAAGGGAGGAAAAGCAAGCACAAGTTTGGGAGTTCAAGCGCAAGTTCAGATGAGAGGCGTAAGGAACCCCAGACGGTGCGCGCTTTCCTTCTTAAGTAAGCCCCCGCAACGCTTGGATGGAAACCGCAGGGAAGCCGAAGATACTATTCAAAAATTTCACCCTGCCGATGACAAGAGGGCCCGGGACCACCCCGACGATCAAGTCAAGGTTCTTACCCAGGCGAACGGTTGTCATCATGAAAGGCGGGAAACCCGAAGGCGGCAGCCTGACAAGGCGCGCGGAACCGATACGATTTTCCTATCGGGAACCGGCGACCTTCAATTGCGTGAGATTCGCACGCCAAAGATCTCATTTGCCGCACCCAGGATATGCCACGCGGCGAGGATTTAACTCCAAAACTATCGCCAACGGCACATCCGAAGACCTTTGAAGACTCGGCTCAAAAGTCGAAGGATGGACCCACCTCCGGCGGAATGACTTCACCCAGGGGTCTTCTCCAGAGGTGGGCCCAGGGGGCCACTGTTGGTACCCTGAGTATCGTATACCCCTTGAGATTGCAAAGATCTCAAAGAAATGTCATCTACTTGATTTGAAGACCTTCGGAGGCCCACATGTCAGACATAACCGGACCCGCTTCCCCAACATGGTTAGTCCCAGGGTCGCCACGTGTACCATCAAACCGGAGCTACCGCCCATAAGGGGGAAGCTCCGGGCTATGTACCATAATGGCACCCCCAGACCTAACCCCAGACCGAGGGAAGCTCCAGAACTGACACGTGTCTGGTGGCACTGGACCTATCTGTTCCCCATAGTATGCTCTGGAGTTGCCATGTGTCCAACCGTCGGATCTTCAGCCTCAAACCTCCGGTAGAATCCACAACGGCTCCGGATCTTCAAAGGGGAATCAAGGACTTCAAGACCCGATTAAGTGTCATTAATACTATGTTAATGACACACGATCGGACGACCCTTATTACCAGTAACGGCGCTGTCAAAGCCCGTAACTCGGTCATTAAGGGTAATTAAGCGCATCAAATGTGTATCAATATTAGTAACCGCCGGGGCCACATGTCGGGCCAGGCCAACTTGTAACGGCATGTCCTTGTACTATAAAAGGACAGGCCGACGATACATCTGATCTGATCTGATGTGATCTGGTCTGATCGACTCACACGTGCTCTCAACTCACGTCACCTGAGTTGAGTTCATACATCCAATAAAACACCAACACACCCCGTGGAGTAGGGTATTACGCTCAGGCGGCCCGAACCACGTAAATCCTTGTGTCTCCTGTGTCATTTTACATTTCACCTTCTTGAATCTTTGCGTGCCCACACCGAACTTCAAACTCCGCAAACACTTTTAGTAGTGTTGAGAGATCTGCCAGATCAAAACCACCGACAGGGTCCGGCCCCGAGCGTCCGGAGAAGAGGTTTTGTGCTAGCTGGAGTGGAAGCCTTCCAAGGTAAGTTTGATTTTTACCTCAGTTGATTGTTTTTTTGTTGTAACTATGTTTTGAGTTTCTTCGTCCTTCATTCACAGAGTGCCCAAGAAAGGGGTTGAAGCTCCGGTTCCTACAGCAGCAGCTGAGGCTGTGCAGGCAGAAGCTCCGGCTCTAATCCCAGTGCCGCCTCAAGAAGTGGTTGAGGCAGCGATAGCTCCGGCACCAGCTGT
The DNA here is from genome assembly GCA_036927565.1 of Tuctoria greenei. Lineage (NCBI taxonomy): Eukaryota > Viridiplantae > Streptophyta > Magnoliopsida > Poales > Poaceae > Tuctoria > Tuctoria greenei. Next base: position 54,081 of record JAYESD010000220.1, read on the forward strand.
CGTGGTCCTGGACCTCGACTCATCCCTAGAAGCTCCCGTGGTAGCGTCGGACCGCGGGAATGAAGATGTACCAGCGGCACCAGCCCCGGAGGGTGAAGCTCCAGGTTTGGATGCTGAGATGATGGACGCTCTAGCCTCAGAGCCGGAGGTAGCTGCAGTCTCGGCTTTAGAGTCGGATGTTGTTGAAGCCCCGGCAGTCGAGCCGGTGGTTTATGAGGCCCCAGCGATAGAGCCGGGTGTTGATGAAGTCCCGGGGGTAGGGCCGGTGGCTAATGAAGTTCCGGCACCTGAGCCGGTCGTTGAAGAAGTTCCGGCGCTTGAGCCGGTTGATGAAGAGGTGCCGACACCCGAGCCCCTGATGGTCGAAGAGCCAGCGCCTGGGCCGGTGGCGGAGGAGGCGCCAGCGTCGGAGCCGGAAGTGGCTTCAGCTCCCGCTGAACCTTCAACGCCTGCCCTGGAGGTGGTGGTCCCGGAGGTGCCCGCGCCTGAGCCAGGGTGCCTAGATGAAGCTGTCGGCCCCCCCGCCTGAGGGGCCAGTTGTTGATGACCTGGCGGCGGGACCTTCGGAGCCAACTCCGGAGGTCAAAACTTCTGTTGCAGGACCTTCCTCGGTGGCGGCCGAGGCTATCCCGAAGGACGGCCCTAGTGCCGTGGAAATCCAGGGGACTGCTCTTGTAGAGTGGGACCCGATTTTTATCACGGAGAACCCGCTGGAGCCAGCGGAGAGGACCCCGACAGGTCCAGACCCGATCCCTCTGTCGTTGTCTATTGACAACGTCTGCTCCATCGAGCTGGCTTTTTACCACGACAGCAAGGCCCTCGAGGAGGAGCGCCAAACTCTTAGGAGATAGCGCAACCGACTCTAATTTGAGACCAAGCTGGCGCAATCGAGGCTAGCTGACGACAAGGAGTGGGTGAAGAATGAGAAGGTCCAGTTGGAGTATTGGGGTAAGCTGCTGGACGAGAGGGAAAGCATGGTGCGATCCCTCGACAACTAGTCCTGAGCCATCCATGAACAGGCCATAACTGCTAATAACGCGGCGAATGATCGCGGGGAGAAGCTCAGCGCCATCCACGACAGCCTCGTCAAGCGCCGGGAGGCCCTTGAGGAGCGGGAGAAAAATCTCGAGGATGAAGAGCAAAATCTCCTGGAGCTGCGGGATGACCTCGTGAAGAGGAAGGAAGAGCTTACTCAGCGACTAACTCTAGGTGACAAGAGTCTCGCGGAGCGCACCAAGAAGTTGGATGAGCGCTGCGAGAAAGAGGAGAAGAAGGCCTAGCAGCGAGGACAGGGCCTCCACAAGAGGGAGGATGAAATTGCTGCCAGGGAGAAGAAGGTGTGGGGCCAAGAGAAGGACCTGGTCGACCACCGGAACAAGATCCTCCTCCGGGAGGAGTAGCTCAGTAAACTTGAAAGGTGGGTTGCTGAAAAGATTCAGCAGAACGCCAAAGAGGTTGAGCGCCTTGCCCGTGAGAATTCGGAGCTTGCGGCGACCAGAAGATCCTTGGAGGAGATGCGAGGCTCTAGGGCTGCGGAGTCCCAACAAGTTTGGGACTTCCTTGGCAAAGCCAACGACGCGTTGACGCCAATGGATTTTAGTCCCGTGCGTCCGGATGATCCAGAGCCGGAGCTGGACCTGGCGTTGCAGGCGTTGAGTTCGGCAAGCAACAAGATCACCAAGGTGGGCGATGTCATCGCAGACTAGCTAGAAACCGAGGGACAATCCCTGGCGAAGAACGTCGTAGAATACGTGCTGACGTGCTATACAAGCCGGGACCCTCAATTCCCCCTGGACCCAGTGCTTGAAGGCCCTATCGACGGAGAGGGAGAAGCCGCCCAAGCCAGCGTGTTGGAGGTTTCCCAGAAGGTCGCCTCGTTCTTCCATAGGGTCTAGGACTCTCTCTTTGTATCTCCCGCTTGTATTCTCTCTTCTTTTTCTCCAATTTTGTAATCTCTTGTCTCCAGATGAATGAAATCCAAGTTTTTATGAATTTCATTTTTTTTGTCTTCAACACCTTTGTCTCACTTGTCCCCCTGGTAGATGTACACAATTTGATTGTGAACATGTACTAAGAGGATGTAACAGTTGTTGAAGACTTGCGTGCTTCGAACTTGTAGAGTGTAGGTCCGAAGTCTTCGATAGTGGAGGCCCCCTGAGGTTGTCGGAGTTTAGTAGCTCTGGCAGTGACCATCGTCGGAGCTTAGTAGCCCCGGCAGCAGTCTCCATCAACGTGCAGAGCATTGACGGTTAATCCTCTGGGGTGTCGGAGCTTGGTAGCTCCGACAGTGACCTCTGTCAACACGCGGTGTGTTAACAGCAGACCCCACTATGGGGTCTTTCCACCATCTTTTCTTCATGTTGACGGCTGCCCCCTGGCTTTACCGGATCTTATTAGCTCCAGCGATGCTCGCTATCAATGTTTGAAACATCGACTGCAAACCACCTAGGGGGTGTCGGAGCTTTGGTAGCTCCGGCTTCATTCACCATCATTATGAAATCTTTATTTTTCCTGCACACTGAAGTCAAGGAAAACAGTAAAATCCATTTCCTATCTATAAATCAACTGCGACTTACTATTCTCGAGAAAGTTTTAGGTCGAACACAATTCTAAATACAATCAAGTGCACTGGCTTGCTTCCTCCAGGTCCGATCGTTTCTGGACTCGCCTTACTTCGGCCTGCCGGGGTGTAGGTAGAGTGGCGTACTTAGGGTGCATGACCAGGCTAAGTCGATAGCACACCCCGGCCCTAGATTTGCTTGGCGTCATTCAGATGAGTAGTCCATTAACAATGTTTAGACCCGGAAGAATAGACAATGCAACTCGAATTATACATGAATTGGTCGAGCTAACGTTTCTTAAGAATTGCACAACTTTGTTATAGACAAGAAAGAGAAAAATAAAAAATATTGAGCCTGTACAAAATAAATGCACGTGGAGTCTGTTTTCACATAATGATGTCTTTCCTTATAAGTCCGGGGTACAGGGGAAACAAGTACACTCTTAGGGTACAAAACCAGGCTAAGTGTGTTTCAAGGTCGCTAGCCACACTTTTAATTCTGAGGCTGTGACAAGTGTTGCCTGAACTTTGCGGACCTTCCGGGGAAGGTCCAGCTGTTCTCCCGGAGGAGCTACCCGACTTTGTACAATGACTCTATAACATACATCACATGTAACTATAGACTCACCTCCGTGATATTAAGCGTAGAACTTACGGAGGTGCTCAATGTTCCAAGGATTAGGGAGTGGTGTCCCATCCTCAGTTGCCAAGCGAACGCATCCGGGACGGGATACTTTGATCACTCGGAAGGGTCCTTCCCACTTGGGGGAAAGTTTGTTTAACCCTTCTCTGGATTGTATTCTCCATAGCACCAGATCGCCTTCCTCGAGCTGTCGGCTGTGAACATGCTGTTGGTGATAGCGCCGAAGAGCTTGGCGGTATCAGGCATTCCAAACAGCTGCTCGGCACCTTCCCTCTTCAAGGAGGTCAAGGTCTTCACGCCGGAGCTGGTCCTGCGTGGCATCGTTGAAGGTCCGGACCCAGAGCGACCCCAAGGTGATTTCGGGAGGAAGGACTGCTTCAACTCCGTACACCAGGAAGAAGGGTGTCTCTCCAGTTGACTAGTTTGGAGTTGTCCTGTTGGCCCATAGAGTGGGTGGAAGCTCTTCGATCCAGTTGGCTCCATGTTTTTTCAGGTGCGTGCACGTCTTGAGTTCTTTTAAGATTTCTGCATTTGCTCTCTCGGCTTGGCCATTGCTTGTCGGGTGAGCTATAGAAGCATAGCTGACCTGAATGTCGAGGTCTTCGCAATATCCTTGGAATGCAGAGCTTGTGAACTGGGTCCCATTATCAGTTATGATCTTGTTTGGGACTCCAAATTTGCATACGATGGACTGCATGAAGTTGATAGCTGATTGCTTGTTTATTGTCACAACTGGAGTTGCTTCCGACCATTTGGTGAATTTGTCAATGGCAACGTACAGGAACTTGTAACCTCCGATGGCTGTTGGGAAAGGTCCCAAGATATCCATCCCCCACACAGCGAAAGGCCATGTAGGAGGTATAATTTGTAGAGGCTAGCTGGTGTGTGAATTTGCTTTGCATGGTACTGGCATGTTTCGCATTTCTTCACTAGCTCAGTTGCATCCTGGAGCTCTGTAGGCCAGTAAAAGCCATGACGGAAGGCTTTACCGACCAGCGTGTGGGAAGATGCGTGGTTCCCACACTCGCCTCCATGGATTTCCACGAGGAGCTCGCAGCCTTCTTCCCTTGTAATGCACCGCATTAGAACGCTGTTGGCACCACGCCGGTAGAGATCCCCTTCTAGCAGTGTGTATCTTTTAGCCAATCTGACTATCCGGTCAGCGGATACATTATTTTGAGGAAGAAAATTGTCTTTCAAGTAGCTCTGGATCTCCGAGATCCATGCATCAGAGCTAGCTTGAGGATTTGAGTCTTGCGTGCTGGGTTGCTCGGAGCTTCCTGCAGCACCTATGACCCTTGATGGACGCCATGGTAACAGGACCATCGGGACCGCCAGCTTCGAGGTGCTGGTCTCGCCCCCTTCACTTAGTTCGGAAGGCTGAGCTGTAGGTTTAGACAACCTCCGAACGAAGGTTTCGTCGGGATCCGGAGCTCTGGTTGAAGCTTTCGTCAAGAGTTCGTCAGCTTCAGCATTGTTGAGATGCTGGACATGACAAAGATCCAGGACGTCGAAGTCCTTCTGAAGCTTCTGGACTTCAAGTAGGTATGCAGCTAGTTGAGGGTTGTTGCAGCAACATTCACCTTTGACTTGTTTTACAACAAGCTGCGAATCACCCTTTACCAACAGCTGCTTGACACCATACGATAGTGCCACCTTAAGTCCATAAATTAGTGCTTCATACTCTGCCATGTTGTTGGTCGCCTTGAAGTCAAGGTGCACCATGTATTTAACCTTCTCCCCGGTCGGAGCGAGGAGAAGGACTCTAGCTCCGACCTCTTTCTTCTGTACGGAGCCGTCGAAGTAGAGAGTCCAGTGAGGCTCAGTGAAGACCGGAACCTTGGGTTCCGACTTCTGCTCACTGGGGCCCCCAGGATTTGATGGAGAGGGGGTCCATTCCGCAATGAAGTCCGCCAATGCTTGACTCTTGATCGCTTGTCTTGGAACGAATTCAAGGTCGAACTCGGCTAATTCCGCTGCCAACTTTGTAATGTTCCCAGTGGAATTGGGGTTATGCAAGATTGCACGCAGTGGATAAGAGGTTACCACTGAAATCTTGTGAGCTTGAAAGTAATGTCGAGCTTCCTAGAGGCAATAAGAACTGCATAGAGCAGCTTATGCACCTCCAGGTACCGAGTCTTGGCATCACGGAGTACTTCGCTAATGAAGTACAATGGGTGCTGGACCGTCCAGACTGTAAAAGCCCGCTTTTCGGAAGAACAAAAATGTAAAAATGTGAACTTAAAATTTTTTGAAAATGAACTTAGAAATCCAAACTCACATGTATCACGTGCGTTAACCCATGTTCACTACAAATATGGGCTTGTTAAAACTTAAAATCTTAATAGGAATTATTTCAACCCTAAAATGGGACATCCAAAAATATTCAAATCTCATGCCGTAAATTTTTCCATGACCTTCTAATATTCCAAATAGACTCTCGGTAAAGTTTCAAAATTTTTGAAGCACGTTTCCCATTTATTGGACACGTACTGAGAGTTTAATCAACGTCGACTTTAAATTTAAACTTTGTGCTCAAGCTTGTTCAAATCAACTCCAAATTTTTCCTGAGGTCCCTTATGGTTCAAAAAGGTTAACTTCAAAGTTTCAGGATTTTTGAACCTAATCTACTATTTATTTCCTTGAGTCAAGTATCACCACTTGAGTTCAAATTCAAACCTGAGTTCAAATTCAACTTGCTCAGTTTTGAAATCTGATTGCACCATAAAATTCTCCACATTTTATTTAGTCATTGGGCCAAAGTTAAATATTTTTGAAGTATGTCTGCTAGCCCCATTTCAATTTTAAAAGAGAAGGAAGAAGACAGTGGGACCCACATGTCATACTTATCCTCAGTACTAGGAAAAGGGTGGGCCCCACTGGTAAGCTGCTCAATGGATGAGATATTTTGCATCTGTAAATGAAGAGGATAAGGAGAAGGGAAAAATGGGGCCCACATGTCATGTCTATCCTCAGGGCCACAAAAGCAACTTTGCTTCTTCCTCTCCCTCCCTTATCCCTGCGACGGTTCCCGTCTCGTCCCGGCCCGCGCGCCTCCTGCCCCCTCGCGCGCCTGCCTCCCCACGCGCATCTGCGCTCGCTGCCAACGCACGCCGTCGCCGCGCTCCCGTGCCCGTGCGTCCACGGACGCAACCGCGCCGCCTCTGCTCCTCACCGGCGCCGCTGTGTGCCGCTTGCCCTGCCGTCGCACCGCCTGCGCTGCCGCTGGCCCGCTCCCCGCATCGCGTCGCCCGACCGCAGCGCCGCCGCGCGTCTTCCACCGCGCCGGCAGCCGTGCCCCCACCTCCCGGCCGCCTGCAGCCCCATCGCCGCACCTCCCTGGTGCCCGGCCACCCACGGCGCCTGCTCATCGGTCGCGCCCCGCCTGCAGCACCCTCCCCCCTGCGCGGCGACAACGCAGCGCGCCTCGCCTGGCCGCGTCCCAGCTGCCCCGGACGCCGGCTACATGCCGCCCACCGCCGGCACCCCGCGGCCACGCAGTTTGCCTGTACGCGCCTTGCTCGCGCTTCACCCAAGCAGCTGCACGTCGGCGCCCCGACGGTTCCCGCTTGCTATGCGCCGAGGCCATGCCTAAGCTTCTGCCGTGTCCCTGCTGGCTGCGCTTTTCCAGGCCAACCGCGAGCACCCTGACGCCATGTCCGCGTTCCGCGCCGTGTCTATGTCCGGGAAGCAAAGCGAGTAATGGGTGTGATGGAGGATATGCAGGAACACACCTTTGACACCATGGTATCGACAACTGGTCCAAGGTTAGCCCTTATTTTGCAAGAGTGATTGGATCAATGATTGCAGCCAAGGTGTTCGATGAAATGGTTACAAGGCGAAACTAAGTGTGTTGCCATTCGATGCTGGTCTATGGGTGCAGGTCTATTCTGGGGTGGCAATCGACAAGGACATTGGCCAAGGTACTCTTGGGATGTTGATGAAGTAACCGAATCAAGTACACACCCAAGATGTTCGGCGAAATGCCTACAAGGTGAGCCTTGCCCTGGAATACCTTGCTTGACGTCATCGATGTCCGTTCATCGTGATCCCTAATGGTACTCATGTCTCGTCAAGTCATACGTCCAGTTTCCGCATTGATATCATTCCTATAGGAGTCCCTAAGTTGACCTCCTTTGTTGTTTGTATCACGTTGGCATGTTCGTGCATGCTCATGATGCTCCACCATGAGTCGCGTCGACGTCGTTGACCATATGACATCGTCGTGACGCTCCGAGCCGTTATCGTGTCCTGTCATCGAGATGAAGGATGCTTGTGATGTGTGTGGTGCTGAAACACCAGCACGACTCGTCGTACAATGGTCGTTTAGCCAAATTAGGGTTTGGTCAAGGCGAGACTCTTCGAGTCCTAGGTGTAGCCTAGATGCTAGATGAAATGCCTTCTAGGTCAAACCGAGTGTATTGGTGACCACCGATGACCTAGGGTAGAGGTATGCATGAACATTGCGACCAACAAGGAGAACTAGACCAAGGGGAACCTTGGATAAGAGTTCCTTGGTTTTGTCGAGGATGTTCTCTAACCGATCACAGGATTGGTTAACTTGGTGTACCACTTCATCGACGGCAGGTTCGTCGAGTCGCTCATCAACAACCGAGTCGACATCACTAGCCTTAAGACTCACAAGGTGGTGTTCGAGATTCCGCTCACCCCTTTGACGAGTCCGGGTTGTTGTGGACGTCGCTAAGATGATCTTCTCGAGATGGCAAAGCATGCCTTCACAGCAAGGTCTCGCATCATGTTTAAGTCCCAAGAGCTTATCGAGCTCACCTGGACAAGCTTGTGAGAGACACTACATTAGTGTCGTCGTGTAAGCACTTGAACGATGCTCAAGAAGCTTGTCGTAGAAACTACTTTACCAAAAAGTCATTTCAATGTTGTCTTGGTACTCACATTAGATTAACAGGGCTTGTTACGACTCTTTGAGTCCAAGCAATGTTGATCTCACTTCACTCCCAAGTGTCGCTAGGGTTTCATCCTGGTTCATCCTTATCAGGACCCTGCGACCACACTTGTCACGTAATTAGGTTTACTCCTTAATGAGTTTGTGTAACTTCATTGGTTGACTTCTAAGTCACAACCTCTTGTTGCACAGTTCACTCATGCCTTAAGCTTTCAATGCTCCATCTTGATCGTTTAGTCTTCCTTACATCACACAGTCCAGTAATACTTCTTCACCATTATACCTTATCACTCCTTGTGCGGCATAGCTCCAAGTGTCGAGTGCTAAATTGCGATGTGTCATTACATTGCACCTTTCAGTGCTTATCTCGACACTACTATGCCACCTTGACTCTTAGGTCATCCTTACACTACCAGTCCAACACTTTCACACCATTCAGCTGTATCGTCCTTGAGTGGCATAGTGTCGAGTGTTGAGTGCCAAGTTGCAATGTGTGCTTACATTGCACCTTTCAATTCACATCTCGATACTACTATGACCACTTGACTTCATCCTTTGTTCATTCACACAACAGAGGCATATCTGTCCTTCCTAGTCGAACTCCTCATTCTTAGAGTTTACACAACCCCGTGGAGTCTTTTCTTAAATTACTTAATTACTTAATTACTTTTATGCATATCATGTCAATAGGAAACGTGATGGTAGGTGATCGACGAGGAGCTTCGCTTGGAGGAGAAGGCCAAGGTGTTTCCACTGAGGTTCCATGGCAGGTTCTCCGGAGGAAGATCAAGCCCTAACTATTGACATTTGTTCAGTCGCAAACCAAGGCAAGCCCCGGTTTGCATTTAAAAGCTTTACAGAATTTTTACAGTCTTTATCACCTTACGTCATAAGTATTGATATGTGCATTACGTATAGGGTGATTGATACTCCACATGCATGACCAAAAATCCCAGGGTTTATTTGGCACGAGTCACAGTTGACCTGTAGTAACTGCTTTGCTAATGCGTAGGAAATCCGGTAGAAGTCGAGTAGTTGGAATCTACTCGCGAGAGATGTATCTCACAGGATTGGTTAAATAGCAAATGGCTTAATATAATGAAATTGAGACCGGGCAGGGAATGGATAGGAAGAGGCGAGAATTGAGTCTCGGTCGCATAGCCCTGCCTGTGTCGATTAAGGCCCGTCCGTATGCAGCCCCTTCGGACAAGCTTGAATTGTACCGGCAATATAATGGACATATGGAATCCAATAAACTGACGTAGCTTGGTCACTTGGGTGTCGAGGCATACCGTTCCGTTTTATAGGTGAGGGTTGAGGGTAGCAAGGTGTAAATCCGCTGGTGGGCACGTCAGAGTACGCCCCACGCAGGGACCTCCTGCCCGTGACGGATCGACCGGTTCGGCATTTGAGTGTCTTGCGAAAGGTTGCCATATACGACTAGTACTGAAGTGCTACGTAGGTACTGCGCGAAGTGCTCGCTGGCATTTCCGAAAGTGCGTATGTGTCGTGTTGTCCGAGTGTGTCCTGATTGCAATCACTGTCCCTCGCAGTAATAGAGTACCACTTGTTCACTGAGCGGTGACGTAGTAAATACTAAAGAAGTCAGAAATTCATATTATATTGATTTATAAGTATTTTGCAACCGTGTATGATTTAGAGATAGTATAATTAAAAGTTTACAATTTCCCCATACTTTAGCTGTAATAGCATTATGTGCTTTGGGCATGTCATATCATCGGTAAAGCGTTTCTTGTTTGATTGTGGAGCCCATGATGTGCCGTGCTCGGATAATGTCATTTGCTACTTAAAACTTGATTATAAGGATCCACTTGTAGGCGAGTCCATTTATGCTATTCCTTACCTATGTTTAGTGTCCCCTTGCATATGTCTAGTGAGACGGTTAAGTCTTGCTGAGCCTTATGCTCACGTTTGCGCTTTAACGATTTTTGCAGGTATTAGTTTTATTTCTGCTGTTCAGGTTGTACATGAGACTCGAGGTGTCGAGATAAATCTCATGTGAGCCACGCCGCTGCTGTTTGTTCTTCGTGTTGCTAGTGAGAATCGTCCTAGGGCATGGACGTCTTCTCTCCTGCTTAGTTAGGTGAGATTTTGAGTATGTATTTTCCGCTGCGTGTGTACTCCTATTGTACACTCTTTTGTAAACTCTTCTTATTATGAAATGAAAACTTTATATGTTTTGGTATCCTTTTCGTGTGTGTTGTTAGGTGCCGCATCGCACGGTACCACCCAATGAGATCCTCGGATGTGTGGACTCTGGTCCTCACAGACATGGTATCAGAGCTTCATTGGGAATAGCACGCTCGAAAAGAGCCTATTTTCAAAAACTCCGAAGTAGTCGAGTGAGGATTAGCTATATGCCCATTAAGGACTATTACTAGTATAAGTTATAAAGGTGGTGAACTAACTTGTTATATTATTCTGTAACGACGCTCTGTCTTCAAGGTAAGAGGTAAGGTACGCCGCCGAGAGCGGATCAATCTCGGTAAACTCTGCATACGAGATATGGTATATGAAATTTCCGTGACTTAGCACGGAAAGTCAATATGAGTCTCTGAAACTTTCCATGTTTCTGAGAACATATGACACGCGGTACCCCAGCGTGACACAAAATTAGTGGGAGCCCCCGTCGGGTGGTGTATAACCCGATAGTATGTATCTCTAGAACTATTCATGTTCTATGGGATCATGCGAAACACGTATGCCCGAGCGTGTATAAGCCGGATCGTACGGGAGTCTTTGCTGTACAGACGTATTTACAGTCATGTACCTCGAGACATGGCCTCACTCGAGGGCGACTCACACCAGAGTCGTATGCATTTACTTTCATATATATTATTGTGACTGCCTGTCGTGTTTCCCCGTGCCGCCCTTGAGGTGTGAAGGTGTGAAAGGGGATTGTTTGTCTTCTGCAGGTACACTAACTCCGGTAGCGACCCGTGTAGAATACGTTTGCGAGTGATCGATATTAGGACCACCTATAGACGTATCCGGATATACCGGGTTAGACTTTTCTTTTGGTAAGGCACGTAGTACCGTCAGTATCACAATTGATACTTTGACCATCCCCCACGAAAGAAATGACTTCATATTCATATTAAGTCCAAGTATCAGTTGCTGATATCTTGTGGACAAATTAAAATGTTTCTTTTCAAGAGTAGGTGAACCAAAGTTCTTTGCTCCTGGCGAGAGTTTAGCTCGACTTCGCCGGAGTAAGACTTTGGTTAAGTTTGAAGATCCATAGTGATATGCTATGGATAAGAAGGTCGTCAAGTCTCTTTTAAGATTCCATTTGGTTCTAAAGGAAATGGTTAGTTGTGAATCAAGTTCTAGCCATCGGACTTGAGTTTTGAGCTAAGTTTCAAAATTTGAGTTTGTTCCCAAATTCTTGTGTTTCGAAGCCGGTGAGTTCTGTTTTCGAACAGAATTGACCCGACTTTGAAATTCTATATCTCTTCAACCTGGAGGGATTTGGAGGCAAGTGAATACTTTTTGAAAAGCTTTTGGAGTCTTCTAATAGTTTCCTATTGACCTCCAAGCCAAAAGATGCTTTTATGGTGATGAAAATGCACCATTATCACAGCAGCTGCTGTTCTGAAACTACACGGACCAGCATCTGAACTTTTGTCATATTTCCTTGAAGAAAGCTCTTCTATTCCATTATGATACATTTCTGGAAAGTGGAAAAGCTATTCTACAACTTTGTTATTCAGTGATACCTCAAATTCAGCTTATAACTAATTAGAAAACAGAGTTGAAGATAATACATGTATATAGGTGCTATCTGAAACAGTCAGAAAAATTCTGAACTTTGAACGGACATAACTCTTAAACTAGAAATGCAAACTATGCATGTTTATACATGCCTGGAAAGCTTAAAGAGTCCTCTATCAACTTCCTATTCAACACGAAGGCTAAAACTCGCAATAACCAAGTTTAAATTGAAGTATCGTATAAGGTGTCGAAACAGTTCAGAATATGGACCGTTACCTATTCAGTTACTGTTTCGATTATAATTCCTAGTAGAATTGTCGAATGGATTCGTATTTTACATTTCTGGAATCTTGAGAATGTATGCAACATGTTTTCTATGTATTACTTTTGCAAATATTGATGTTTGTATATCTGAAATTTGTGGACAAAATCAGCCTTAAACAAAGGAGGTGCTGTCCAAATTTTCAGAAAAACTGTCAACTTGCAAATGCCGTATCTTCTCAACCAGAAATGCTACGAGGGCAAGTAAATACTCTTTAGAAAGGTTTGGAAGTCCTCTACATGTTTTCTGTTCAACACCAGACCATAATCCTTTTCTAAATGGGTGAAATTTGGATAATCGCAGAGACTGTCCAGGCATACCCAAACTGGACAGCAATCTGTACACCTCTGAATTTAATCCATAACTCGCAGACCCTTGATCCAATGGTGTCACGCGAGTAACCGTTGGAGAGTTTAGAGTGTCAGCTACAATTTTTGCAATTGGCTCCAGACCTGAATCGGTCATCTACCTTTTCCAAATCGAGTTTGAATGCAGAGTGGTCAATCTGAACTGAATTCAGTTCTGAATAATGAAATTTTACCTAACTTCAAAAATTCATATCTTTTGAACCAGAACTGATATGAAGACAAGTAAGTACATTCTGGAAAGCTTATTACATTGGCTACAACTTTGTAAATAAGAATATTTCCAGATTTCCATCAGAACAGCCTGAAAACTTTAGATCAAAACTGCTACTGTTTAAGCAGATTCTGCTGAAAGTGCAGAGAAATCTGCTAACTTTAAAATTGCATAACTTGCAAACCAGAGATGATCTAGAGGCAAACCAATACTTTTTGGAAAGGTCTTGAAGTGTACTTTAACTTTGTTGTTCACCTCAAGATCTGATTTTGCCATTTACTTGGCCAAAATTTAAGTTGCGTCCAAGCTGTTCATCCTCCACCAGGATTTAATCGGGTGATGACCCTTTAGGGTGTTTATGGATTTGGTTCTCGAGTTCAACTCGAGGAGTTTCATAACATCCTAGGTGTTGAGACCCAATAATAATTGCCTTTAGAGTTCAGTATTACACTAAGGCAAATCCCTTTTGCTCGGATGCACATGCTAGTGTTTTGACTATGCAACCTTGCATCTCACACTTTAATTGTGCATTGAGCATGTATGACACTTCCCTTAATTGGACGACCCTCCCCATAAATGTTGTTTGGAGTAAGTTTCTTGCTCACCTAGCTTGAATCTTAAGGGGGAAGGAGTTCATCTAGTAATTGAAGTGTTACGTTCACCTAGGTGTCATACCAAGGTACATCGACACTGAACCATCGTGCTGGGAGCAATGCTCAAGTAAGTAGGACCGAGTATAACATTGACTCATTAAGTCAATGCGAAGCTTAAGTGACGGATTACCTTGAACCCCGTTTCTTGTGGAATTCAATCAACGAGTTAAAGGAGTCAGTTGATTCTTCACGCTAAACCACTCCTTTGCTTCAGTCTTTGAGACGAGAAGCCATAAGTGAGTAGTATGAGCTGGAAATTCTTTAGCAAGAACGTAGATTACTAACCAAGGTCGTGCCTAGCACGGTACCTTGTCAACCACTTAGTGCAACCTACGGAAGTGAGGAGAACCTTACTCTTCAAAGGTTACTCTCTTTGCCACTTCTGAAGGCAACCCTACCGCACCTTTTAAGGGGTAGACATAGTACTTTAAGAAAACTACGAGATGAAAAACCTGACCCGTTGTTAAGGAACCACAATTACCTGTAAGTTGTGATTAACAAGCTTAGGGAACTTCCGATCAACAAGAAGTTCAATCACTTTGTTCCATTTTGTACACTCCGTTGCCTTGAGATGAACCTCACCATTCCGTGCTAATACTTTTACCTTGAAACCATCGAACTTGGTCGAGATATGAAAGTAGCAAGTCTTGTCTAGCGCCTTTCATGACCAAGTTTATTCAATCCTCCTGTATTTGGGATACTTCTGACTGTGTTTGGATTGTCCTACCTATTTTTGCTCAAAGCATAATAATGAATGCATCATACCGTCTACATTTCTAGCTGGCCAGCGTTGCATCATTAATGCATAACATTATTCCACTTGTGATGCATCATGAAACGTAATTACTAATGAGTTTTGAGCAAGAATATATGACCCCATTCAAATACCTACGTTGTGTCTCACAATTTTGAGTTGTGATCAACTTTATCATTCGCAACGCCTTCGACTTGTTTCATTATCTTGAGTGGCACAAGGGAAACCACTTAACACCTTGTGACCAAAACAAAGTTGAGCCTTTGTCCTTGACCCGTTGAAACTCAAATCAACTTGAGTCCTGGAAACTGATTGTTTCTAGTTGCGAGGAGCTTCCTATGGACTTCTCGACCTCGCTAAAACTCTGCATCTTTCTTTTTGCGAGGTTATAAGTTAATTATCAGGTCTTGGAACTCCTTGACTCGTAATGGATGGTGACATTGCTTTAGCCACAAGACCAGGGCAGCAAAGTCTTCGTAAGAGAAACACCCAGAGTTAAGAACACCTAACTATCTTAGAGTTCTAAAGTCCTCCAATGCAGAAGCTTACTTCCTTTTGACGAAAAGAAGAAGACCCCAAATTATCAATATAGCTTTCTAAGCTACAAACTTTACGGTGTGATCCCAGTCACGCCGAGCATCCAAACCATAGATGCAATAAGAAGACGAAGAGTCTCTTTCTCCAATCACATGCCAGGAGATGGTTGTCCCATCAACAACTCGGCCTAAATTTCTCTCTTCCTTAGAATCTCGGGACGAGATTCCTTTAAGGGGGAAGGATTGTAAAAGCCCGCTTTTCGGAAGAACAAAAATGTAAAAATGTGAACTTAAAAATTTTTGAAAATGAACTTAGAAATCCAAACTCACATGTATCACGTGCGTTAACCCATGTTCACTACAAATATGGGCTTGTTAAAACTTAAAATCTTAATAGGAATTATTTCAACCCTAAAATGGGACATCCAAAAATATTCAAATCTCATGCCGTAAATTTTTCCATGACCTTCTAATATTCCAAATAGACTCTCGGTAAAGTTTCAAAATTTTTGAAGCACGTTTCCCATTTATTGGACACGTACTGAGAGTTTAATCAACGCCGACTTTAAATTTAAACTTTGTGCTCAAGCTTGTTCAAATCAACTCCAAATTTTTCCTGAGGTCCCTTATGGTTCAAAAAGGTTAACTTCAAAGTTTCAGGATTTTTGAACCTAATCTACTATTTATTTCCTTGAGTCAAGTATCACCACTTGAGTTCAAATTCAAACCTGAGTTCAAATTCAACTTGCTCAGTTTTGAAATCTGATTGCACCATAAAATTCTCCACATTTTATTTAGTCATTGGGACAAAGTTAAATATTTTTGAAGTATGTCTGCTAGCCCCATTTCAATTTTAAAAGAGAAGGAAGAAGACAGTGGGACCCACATGTCATACTTATCCTCAGTACTAGGAAAAGGGTGGGCCCCACTGGTAAGCTGCTCAATGGATGAGATATTTTGCATCTGAAAATGAAGAGGATAAGGAGAAGGGAAAAATGGGGCCCACATGTCATGTCTATCCTCAGGGCCACAAAAGCAACTTTGCTTCTTCCTCTCCCTCCCTTATCCCTGCGACGGTTCCCGACTCGTCCCGGCCCGCGCGCCTCCTGCCCCCTCGCGCGCCTGCCTCCCCACGCGCATCTGCGCTCGCTGCCAACGCACGCCGTCGCCGCGCTCCCGTGCCCGTGCGTCCACGGACGCAACCGCGCCGCCTCTGCTCCTCACCGGCGCCGCTGTGTGCCGCTCGCCCTGCCGTCGCACCGCCTGCGCTGCCGCTGGCCCGCTCCCCGCATCGCGTCGCCCGACCGCAGCGCCGCCGCGCGTCTTCCACCGCGCCGGCAGCCGTGCCCCCACCTCCCGGCCGCCTGCAGCCCCATCGCCGCACCTCCCTGGTGCCCGGCCACCCACGGCGCCTGCTCATCGGTCGCGCCCCGCCTGCAGCGTCCTCCCCCCTGCGCGGCGACAACGCAGCGCGCCTCGCCTGGCCGCGTCCCAGCTGCCCCGGACGCCGGCTGCATGCCGCCCACCGCCGGCACCCCGCGGCCACGCAGTTTGCCTGTACGCGCCTTGCTCGCGCTTCACCCAAGCAGCTGCACGTCGGCGCCCCGACGGTTCCCGCTTGCTATGCGCCGAGGCCATGCCTAAGCTTCCGCCGTGTCCCTGCTGGCTGCGCTTTTCCGGGCCAACCGCGAGCACCCTGACGCCATGTCCGCGTTCCGCGCCGTGTCTATGTCCGGGAAGCAAAGCGAGTAATGGGTGTGATGGAGGATATGCAGGAACACACCTTTGACACCATGGTATCGACAACTGGTCCAAGGTTAGCCCTTATTTTGCAAGAGTGATTGGATCAATGATTGCAGCCAAGGTGTTCGATGAAATGGTTACAAGGCAAAACTAAGTGTGTTTCCATTCGATGCTGGTCTATGGGTGCAGGTCTATTCTGGGGTGGCAATCGACAAGGACATGGGCCAAGGTACTCTTGGGATGTTGATGAAGTAACCGAATCAAGTACACACCCAAGATGTTCGGCGAAATGCCTACAAGGTGAGCCTTGCCCTGGAATACCTTGCTTGACGTCATCGATGTCCGTTCATCGTGATCCCTAATGGTACTCATGTCTCGTCAAGTCATACGTCCAGTTTCCGCATTGATATCATTCCTATAGGAGTCCCTAAGTTGACCTCCTTTGTTGTTTGTATCACGTTGGCATGTCCGTGTGTGCTCATGATGCTCCACCATGAGTCGCGTCGACGTCGTTGACCATATGACATCGTCGTGACGCTCCGAGCCGTTATCGTGTCCTGTCATCGAGATGAAGGATGCTTGTGATGTGTGTGGTGCTGAAACACCAGCACGACTCGTCGTACAATGGTCGTTTAGCCAAATTAGGGTTTGGTCAAGGCGAGACTCTTCGAGTCCTAGGTGTAGCCTAGATGCTAGATGAAATGCCTTCTAGGTCAAACCGAGTGTATTGGTGACCACCGATGACCTAGGGTAGAGGTATGCATGAACATTGCGACCAACAAGGAGAACTAGACCAAGGGGAACCTTGGATAAGAGTTCCTTGGTTTTGTCGAGGATGTTCTCTAACCGATCACAGGATTGGTTAACTTGGTGTACCACTTCATCGACGGCAGGTTCGTCGAGTCGCTCATCAACAACCGAGTCGACATCACTAGCCTTAAGACTCACAAGGTGGTGTTCGAGATTCCGCTCACCCCTTTGACGAGTCCGGGTTGTTGTGGACGTCGCTAAGATGATCTTCTCGAGATGGCAAAGCATGCCTTCACGGCAAGGTCTCGCATCATGTTTAAGTCCCAAGAGCTTATCGAGCTCACCTGGACAAGCTTGCGAGAGACACTACATTAGTGTCGTCGTGTAAGCACTTGAACGATGCTCAAGAAGCTTGCCGTAGAAACTACTTTACCAAAAAGTCATTTCAATGTTGTCTTGGTACTCACATTAGATTAACAGGGCTTGTTACGACTCTTTGAGTCCAAGCAATGTCGATCTCACTTCACTCCCAAGTGTCGCTAGGGTTTCATCCTGGTTCATCCTTATCAGGACCCTGCGACCACACTTGTCACGTAATTAGGTTTACTCCTTAATGAGTTTGTGTAACTTCATTGGTTGACTTCTAAGTCACAACCTCTTGTTGCACAGTTCACTCATGCCTTAAGCTTTTAATGCTCCATCTTGATCGTTTAGTCTTCCTTACATCACACAGTCCAGTAATACTTCTTCACCATTATACCTTATCACTCCTTGTGCGGCATAGCTCCAAGTGTCGAGTGCTAAATTGCGATGTGTCATTACATTGCACCTTTCAGTGCTTATCTCGACACTACTATGCCACCTTGACTCTTAGGTCATCCTTACACTACCAGTCCAACACTTTCACACCATTCAGCTGTATCGTCCTTGAGTGGCATAGCGTCGAGTGTTGAGTGCCAAGTTGCAATGTGTGCTTACATTGCACCTTTCAATTCACATCTCGATACTACTATGACCACTTGACTTCATCCTTTGTTCATTCACACAACAGAGGCATATCTGTCCTTCCTAGTCGAACTCCTCATTCTTAGAGTTTACACAACCCCGTGGAGTCTTTTCTTAAATTACTTAATTACTTAATTACTTTTATGCATATCATGTCGATAGGAAACGTGATGGTAGGTGATCGACGAGGAGCTTCGCTTGGAGGAGAAGGCCAAGGTGTTTCCACTGAGGTTCCATGGCAGGTTCTCCGGAGGAAGATCAAGCCCTAACAATTGACATTTGTTCAGTCGCAAACCAAGGCAAGCCCCGGTTTACATTTAAAAGCTTTACAGAATTTTTACAGTCTTTATCACCTTACGTCATAAGTATTGATATGTGCATTACGTATAGGGTGATTGATACTCCACATGCATGACCAAAAATCCCAGGGTTTATTTGGCACGAGTCACAGTTGACCTGTAGTAACTGCTTTGCTAATGCGTAGGAAATCCGGTAGAAGTCGAGTAGTTGGAATCTACTCGCGAGAGATGTATCTCACAGGATTGGTTAAATAGCAAATGGCTTAATATAATGAAATTGAGACCGGGCAGGGAATGGATAGGAAGAGGCGAGAATTGAGTCTCGGTCGCATAGCCCTGCCTGTGTCGATTAAGGCCCGTCCGTATGCAGCCCCTTCGGACAAGCTTGAATTGTACCGGCAACATAATGGACATATGGAATCCAATAAACTGACGTAGCTTGGTCACTTGGGTGTCGAGGCATACCGTTCCGTTTTATAGGTGAGGGTTGAGGGTAGCAAGGTGTAAATCCGCTGGTGGGCACGTCAGAGTACGCCCCACGCAGGGACCTCCTGCCCGTGACGGATCGACCGGTTCGGCATTTGAGTGTCTTGCGAAAGGTTGCCATATACGACTAGTACTGAAGTGCTACGTAGGTACTGCGCGAAGTGCTCGCTGGCATTTCCGAAAGTGCGTATGTGTCGTGTTGTCCGGGTGTGTCCTGATTGCAATCACTGTCCCTCGCAGTAATAGAGTACCACTTGTTCACTGAGCGGTGACGTAGTAAATACTAAAGAAGTCAGAAATTCATATTATATTGATTTATAAGTATTTTGCAACCGTGTATGATTTAGAGATAGTATAATTAAAAGTTTACAATTTCCCCATACTTTAGCTGTAATAGCATTATGTGCTTTGGGCATGTCATATCATCGGTAAAGCGTTTCTTGTTTGATTGTGGAGCCCATGATGTGCCGTGCTCGAAGAATGTCATTTGCTACTTAAAACTTGATTATAAGGATCCACTTGTAGGCGAGTCCATTTATGCTATTCCTTACCTATGTTTAGTGTCCCCTTGCATATGTCTAGTGAGACGGTTAAGTCTTGCTGAGCCTTATGCTCACGTTTGCGCTTTAACGATTTTTGCAGGTATTAGTTTTATTTCTGCTGTTCAGGTTGTACATGAGACTCGAGGTGTCGAGATAAATCTCATGTGAGCCACGCCGCTGCTGTTTGTTCTTCGTGTTGCTAGTGAGAATCGTCCTAGGGCATGGACGTCTTCTCTCCTGCTTAGTTAGGTGAGATTTTGAGTATGTATTTTCCGCTGCGTGTGTACTCCTATTGTACACTCTTTTGTAAACTCTTCTTATTATGAAATGAAAACTTTATATGTTTTGGTATCCTTTTCGTGTGTGTTGTTAGGTGCCGCATCGCACGGTACCACCCAATGAGATCCTCGGATGTGTGGACTCTGGTCCTCACACAGACCCTCCCGGAGGGGCCCGAAGCTTCCTCCATCTACCCAGACCCTCCCGGAGGGGTCCGTACCTTGTTCGGGAACCTCCGAGTTCCGGCTGGAAGATCCCGGAGCTTCTCTTTAAGTGACCCGGATCCTCCCGGAGGGGTCCGAATCTTGTTGCTCGGTAGCAGTGACTCCTTCATTTGAAGGATATGGATCCTTCGGCGTCTCGCCTTGAGGATCCGGCTCTAGGAGTTGGGACTCAGTCTCGACTTCAAGTAGCTTCAGACCCTCCCAAAGGGGTCTGGATTCCTGAACTAGAGATAGTTCCGGTCTTTCCACAACTAGGATCATGCTGACAACTTCGTCAGTTGCCGAAATGTAAAGCAGTAGTGGCTCACCAGGGTTCGGAGCTACCAAGGTTGGTAGCGTGGTGAGGAGCTGCTTCAGCTCCTGGAATGCCTTCTCTGCTTCTTCAGACCATTGGAATGGTCCGGACTTCCTCAATATCTTGAAGAAGGGTAGCGCCGTTCCGCCAGTCTTGAGATGAACCGGCTGAGGGCAGCTAGACATCCAGTCAGCTTCTGGACGTCCTTGATGCGGGCTGGTGGCCGCATGTCTTCAATAGAATCTATCTTCGCCGGGTTTGCTTCTATTCCTCAATGGTTTACCAAGAAACCAAGAAGTTTTCTGGAGCTAACCCCGAAGAAACACTTTTCCGGGTTCAGCTTCGTGCGAGTGACTCGCAACTTGTCGAAGACAGCTTGCAAGGTGTCAAGGAATGACTCCTTGTTCTTGATCTTGACGACGATGTCATCAACATACACTTCCACTCCGTCTCTAATAAGCTCTCCAAAAGTTTTGTACATAGCTCGTACAATTGTTGAAGCAGCGTTTTTGAGACCGAATGGCATGGCAGTGTAACAATATAATCCATCTACTGTGATGAAGGAGGTATTCTCTTCATCTTCCCTAGACATTTTGATTTGATGGTACCTAGAATATGCGTCTAGGAAACACAGTAATTCACACTCGGAGGTGGAATCCACTATTTGATCTATTCCAGGTAGTGGGAATGGATCTTTTGGACATACCTTATTTAGTGTAGTGTAGTCGATACACATCCGAAGCTTCCCGCCGGCCTTGGGTACAACGACTGGGTTTGCCAGCCATTTTGGGTGGAAGACTTCTCGGATGAATCTGACTTCGAGCAACTTCTTCACTTCTTGACGTATGAAGTTCTGTTGCTCTACTGATTGCTTCCGAGGCTTCTGATGTATAGGCCGAGCGTCGGGATAGATCTTCAGATTATGCTTGATCACTTTCCTAGGGATCTTAGGCATTTGTGACGGATGCCAGGAAAACACATCAACGTTAGCTTGGAGGAGAGTGATGAGCGCGAGTTCCTATTTTTCATTTAGTCCTCCCGATATACGGGTGGTCTGAGCGGCGTCGGAACTGATTTGGACGACTTTGACGGGAATGTTGGTGTCGCCGCTTGGTTGCACGCGAGGTGTGGAAGTTGAGCCTTAATGATGAATGCTTGGGGGTTTCGGAGCTTGCTCCTTTTCGGATTCTTCCTCCTGCGCTGTAGCAAGCGCGTGGAGTTCTTCCAAAGCAGTAACTCCGGCGGTGCGATCTCCACGGATTCGGAGAACACCGGCTCGTGTTGGCATCTTCAACACCAAGTAGCCATAATGAGCAGCAGCCATGAACTTGTATAAGGCTGGCCTGCCCAAAATGGCGTTGAAGGGTAAGTTGATATGCGCCACATCGAAGACCAACTTCTCAGTGCGGTAATTCTCCCGGGTCCCGAAGGTCACCGGAAGAGTAATTGCACCGAGTGGGGTTATGGTCCCCGGACCTACTCCTAACAAAGGTTGAGAAGGGCAAAGGTCCGAAGGTCAGAGCTGAAGCTTGACGAAAGCTTCAAAGCTTATGAGGTTCAGTCCCAAACCTCCGTCCACCATTATATGGTGGAGTTGGATGTTGTTGATGGTCGGAGATACCATCAATGGGAGTTGGCCAGCTTCGATCATATTCCAAGGGCAGTCTGAAGCATCAAAAGTGATGGCAGTGTCCATCCACTTCCGGTGCGGCTCCGCCCTGGCAGTAGGAGCTACTGAGGCCATGTCCCGCCGCATGGTCTTGAGGACACGACGGGAGGTGATGTCCCACGAACCACCGAAGATGGTGTTTATGGTTTTCTGACATTCGTTGTCGGAGACGTCAGAGTCATCATCGACGGAGGTGTAAACAGCCTTCAAGACCTTTTTAGGGTCCTGAAAGCCTAATTCCTCTTCAGCTGGAGCTTCGTCGACTTTCTGTTTCCCTTTCCTTTGACAAAAAGAAACTTCTTCCCGGTGCTTGTTGTAGCGCTCGACAAGGTTCTGGACCTCCCGACATCCTTCCAAGTTGTGGCTGTTCGACTTGTGTATAGGACACCACATCTTGGAGATACCTCCGTCTTCAGACGATGGCCGAGGTCGTTTTTTGGGGCATGGCCCCCGGCCACCCGGAGCTGCAATAGCTACAACATTTGAAGTGCCGGCCGATGGCTTTTTCTTGTTGTTGGACTTTTTCTTCTTTTTACCACTCCCGGAGGTAGTGGCTTCACCCTTGGAGGATTTTTTGTTGTCCTCCGGAGGTGGTTGGGAGTGCATTTCACGCCCCTCTGCATCTTTGGCGCATTTGTCTGCCAAGCTGAAGAGTTCCATGACGCTGGTGATCTCCTTGGTCGCCAGCTTCTCCAGCATCTTCTTGTCTCGTACGCCCTGTCTAAATGCCACAATAACAGAGGCGCTAGAGATAGAAGGGATAGTGTTTCGTACCTGGGAGAACCTCTGGATGAAGGATTGCAGGGACTCTCCCCCCTTCTGCTTGACAGCAAAAAGGTCCAGTTTGGTGCCTGGTCGGGTGTATGAACTCCCGAAATTGGCTGTGAACTATTGGCACAGTTCCGCCCAACTGTTGATGGAGTTGGGCGGAAGGCTCACAAACCAGGACCTGGCAGTCCTGGTTAAAGCCACAGGGAAGTAGTTGGCCATTACGGCCTCATTGCCTCTGGCCGCAAGGATTGCGGTGGAGTAGATTTGGAGAAACTCAGCGGGATTCACAGTCCCGTCAAATTTCTCCGGCAGGTGAGGCCGAAACTTTTGTGGCCATATGACCATGCGTAGGTGCATGGTCAGGGCAGAACAACCCCCTCCTACTCCCTCGAGAGTAGGACTGTCCCGAGCCTCTCGCCTTTCACGAGCGCGCTCGATATGGACGCGGCCATCCTATTGATGGTAACGGTGATCAAGCTCCGCCCGGAGGTCATGAGTTGAAAGTCTGGTTACCGTATGGGTGCATCGCGCCTCGGGAGACAGCGACGTCGCTTGTTGAGACACAACACGCCTCCTATGTTGGGAAGCGTGCGTACCAAGTCTGCCAGACATGGTCCGATGCTGTGACGGGGCCCGCCTCAAGGGGGGAGGATCTTGGTTGCTGATGCGATCGGCTGCTGCTGCAACCAAATGTTCCACATCAGCCCTCCACTGCTCCATTGCACCTTGGGATGCACCTGGAGGTGGTGGACGTTGGAGAAGAGCACGCGCAGCATGGAGCGCGTGTTCAGGGTTGTTGTTAGCCGATGTCGTGACCGACACAGATGCTCCATCCCGCTGTCCAGCTTGATTCGCCGGTGCGGACGGTGGCGGCGGTGGCATGGCTCCCGCTGGAGCCACAACACCTGCTGGCGGCTGCATGTTGGAGCGATTGCCTTCAGCAGGTTGCGCAGCAGGGTTGCCGTTTGACGATCCAGCAGCGGAGTTCACCATGTTTGAATCTGGGCGCCCCTACCTGGCGCACCAACTGTCGGAGGGTTGTTCTGGCAATTCTTCCGGTACTACTGTTGGTAGCCCGCGGAGTTTGTAGTTCGGTATTGGGCGCGCAGAGATTCAGAACATGATGGCAAATAAGCATAAGGATTTATATGGTTCGGGCCGCCTGAGCGTAATACCCTACTCCACGGGGTGCGTCATTGTTGTATTGAGTGCCTGAGCACTTGTGAGTATGTGTCAGAGCTTAGAGAAGCCTCCTCTGTGTATCGTCGACCAGTCCTTTTATAGTACAAGGACTGGTCGTTACACCGTTAGCCTGGCCCGACATGTGGCCCTGGCGCTTACTGATGCTTAATACACAATTAATGAGGTTAATTACCCTTAATAGCGTGGTAACGGGCCTTGACGGTGTCGTTACTGGTATTAAGGGCCTTCCGATCGTGTGTCATTAATATGGTATTAATGACACTTAATCGGGTCTTGAAGTCTTTAATTGCCCCTTGAAGGTCCGAGCCGTTGGGGGGTCCACCAGTCTGATTGTTGAGGCTGAAGGTCCAGCGGTTGGACACGTGACAGCTTCGGAGCTTTCCGTCTAGGACGGGTAGGTCCGGTGTAGATGTACACGTGTCGGTACCGGAGCTTCCCTCTGTCGGGGGTTAGGTCCGGGGGTGTTGCACATGTGTTTAGCCCAGAGCTATCCCATGTGTGGGATGTAGGTCCGGTTGCTGTATACACGTGGCAGCACTAGGACTAACCATAGATGGGAAGCAGGTCCGGTCCCGTATGACACGTGGGGCCTTCGCAGGTCTTCAACTCAGACAGGTGAAGTTCCTTTGGTCTTTTTGTAGTCCCAAGGGATATACAGTATGCAGGGTACCGATAGCAGGCCATACAGGTGTTCCCCCATGCACAAGGATGAAATTGAGAGGGAGGTGAAAGAACTCTTTGAGGCTGGTTTAATAGAGGACAGCGTGAGTCCGTTTGCCTCTCCAGTGTTATTGGTGCAAAAAAAGGATGGCTTGTGGCGTTTCTGTGTGGATTACAGGAAGCTCAATGACTTGATGATTAAAAATAGATTTCCTATGCCGCTGGTGGACGAGATCTTGGATGAGTTGGCTGGAACCAAGTATTTCACTTCATTGGATATGCGCGCTGGCTACTACCAAATTCGTATGAAGAAGGGTGAAGAGTATAAGATGGCATTTAAGGCTCACCTTGGCCACTATCAATTTAAGGTTATGCCTTTCGGCTTAACTAATGCTCTTGCTTCCTTTCAATGCACTATGAATTCTATATTGGCCCCATTCCTGCGCAAATTTGCTTTAGTGTTTATTGATGATATTCTAGTATATAGCCCTACACTGGAGCTACATTTACAGCATCTCTGGCTTATTTTGGAACCATTGAGAGCACATCAGTTTTTCATTAAAAGATCTAAATGCCAGTTTGCCAAGAGGGAATTGGAATATTTAGGGCATATTATTTCTTCTAAAGGAGTGCAGACTGATCCCAGCAAAACTATTGTAATGTCTTAGTGGCCTACACCTACTACTTTTACTGAGCTAAGAGCTTTTTTGGGTCTCACTGGTTATTATAGAAAGATTGTGCAGCATTATGGGTCTATTGCCAAGCCCCTAACTACTCTATTGAAGGCCAAAACTTTTAGTTGGACTCCTGCTGCTGAAGAGGCATTCTTGGCTTTGAAGAAAGCTATGACTTCTACCCCTATGTTGGCACTACCTGATTTTAATGTTAGTTTTACTGTTGAGACTGATGCTAGTGATGCAGGTCTGGGTGCAATACTTATGCAGCAGGGCAGACCGGTGGCTTACTTGAGCAAGGCCTTCAATTAGTAAAACAAACACATATCTATTTATGAGAAGGAATTCTTAGCTCTCATTATAGCAGTAGACAAGTGGCGTCCTTATTTGCAGAGACAGGAGTTTCTGGTGAAAATGATCATAAAAGCCTCTGTTTTTTAGAGGATCAACAGCTGCAATCAGATTTACAAAGAAAGACCATGTATAAGTTGATGGGGCTTCATTTTAGGATTATATTCAGGAAGAGTAAGGAAAATGTTGCAGCTGATGCACTATCTCGGGTCAGCTAGCAGCTATCTCTGGGGTTGAGACAGTGCAACCTTTGTGGATCCAGAAGGTGCTCAATTCCTATATCACTGATGGGGAGGCCCATGGCTGCATTATCTCTTCATAGTCCAAATGAGGAAGGGTTTTCTCTTCATCAAGGCATTATCAGGAAGGGAAACCAGATTTGGGTTGGCTCCAATTCTGCCATCAGGACAAAACTGATAACATCCTGTCATGATGGGGTATTAGGAGGGGATTCAGGAATCTTGGCCACTTATTAGAGGATAAAGAAAGCCTTCTATTGGAGGGAATGAAGATGGATGTGGAGGACTATGTGAAGCAGTGCTTGATTTGTCAGCAAGCAAAAGGAGAAAAGGTCTTTCCAGGGGGGTTGTTACAACCATTGCCCATTCCAGAAGGAGTCTGGCAGGATACTTCGATGGACTTTATAGAGGGACTTCCAAAATCTGCAGGGTGTGATACAATATTGGTGGTGGTGGATT
The DNA here is from genome assembly GCA_036927565.1 of Tuctoria greenei. Taxonomy (NCBI): domain Eukaryota; kingdom Viridiplantae; phylum Streptophyta; class Magnoliopsida; order Poales; family Poaceae; genus Tuctoria; species Tuctoria greenei. The sequence continues at coordinate 80,433 of JAYESD010000220.1, forward strand.
GCCTCACTAAGTATGCCTACATCTATCCCTTGAAGCATCCCTTTACAGCTACCCAAGTGGCTTCAGTTCTATTGGATAATGTGGTCAAATTACATGGGTTGCCTCCCGCAATGCTGTCGGATAGGGACAGAATCTTCACAAGTACCATTTGGAAGCAACTCTTTGTTGCTCTCAATATCAAATTGCTGCTTTCTACTGCTTATCATCCTCAAATGGACGGGCAAACTGAACGAGTAAATCAATGTTTGGAGACGTACCTTCAGTATGCTGTGCAGGACTCACCGGGGAAATGGAAGCAGTGGCTGGGAATGGCTGAATATTGGTATAATACTTCTTTCCACACTTCTTTGGGTTGCTCTCCATTTCGTGCTCTCTATGGATATGATCCTGTCTTCATGGCCGCACCAGTGGTCTCATCAACCATGGAACAAACAGTGGAAGAAATGTTAGAAGCAAGATAGGAGACTTTGGAGCTGTTTAAACAACATCTTCCACGAGCCCAGAACCGTATGAAATAGAAAGCCGAGAAGCATCATAGGGAGCTGACATTCCATGAAGGGGAGATGGTATTGCTTAAATTACAACCCTGTTCTCACTCTACGGTGGTCAATCACAAATGTCCTAAACTGGCATTCAAATACTTCGGGCCTTACAAGGTGGTGCAAAGAGTGGGTACTGCAGCCTACAGATTGGAATTACCTAGAGGTGCTCAAGTGCATCCGGTCTTTCACATCTCGTAGTTGAAGCCCTTTACTCCAAGCTACTCGCCAGTCTTCGTAGATCTGCCGAAAATTGCGAACTTGGACACAAATTCGCTCTGTCCATTGTAGATTTTGGAGCGTCGCTTGGTGAAGAAGGGAAATATAGCTATCTCGCAGGTGAGGTTACTGTGGCAGGCGGGCGCAAACAAGGAAGAGACTTGGGAGGATTGGAATGTCTTCAAGAAGATGTTCTGGGAGTTTGCGCCTTGGGGACAAGTCACTTCTGGCGGCGGGGGTGGTGTCACGCCAGTGACTAGCAAACATTCGCCGATGGAAGAAGTCGAGGAGGAAGAGGGTGGCAGAGCTCTCTAGATGTGGGCAAATAGGGAACGAAGCTGTGATGGTGAAGACAAAGTGTCAGTGTGAATGTGTGTGGGACTGACGGTCTGGGACCATGTATCGCGTGCTGTGGGACTAGGACCTACGTGCCAGATGTCTTTAACTGTAAGGAGATGGAACTCTGAGGGGCAGAATAGAAATTGCCAAAACAGAAGTCGGTTGCTTGCTTGCTTGCGCCGTCTTCCTACACGTGCCGCGACCCACTCGTCACCGGCGACTTCTGCGCTTCTCACGCCCCGGCGAACGCGCTTCGGTGGCCACGGGTTGTGACAGCGCCCCCTTCCTCAGGCGTCGCAGAACCACGAGTTGGACATAGCCGAGGTCAACTTGTCCTCCGTCGGGAGCCGAGCGAGTTGTTGGAAGGCGGCAAGCATGCGGGCGGAAGCTCGAAGAAGTGGAACCAACGGAAGGTTAGCGCCGTGGAGGTGGGACGAGTTGGTCCTAATATTTTGGAGGACAGACTCATCCTCCATCTCAGCAGAATATTTCTGAATCCATCTTACTTGTCTTCAAAACAAACACCATCAAAAATGGATTCGTCTCGTTCCACTTCATCTCGTGAACCAAACACACAGCGAAGCAGGGTGGAACAAATGGGATGGCCAAGAAACGGGACTAACAAAGAAAACGGACCAGCCTTATGCCATTCTGATGTGAAGGCGCCAAGCTCGTGTTCAGTGCTCCGTACTTCCGTTCACTCTTGTCAAGGTTAACCCAGTTCATTAAAATTCAAGGCTAACCCACCACTTTTACCAATAAATAAATAAAAAGTGTAATCCCACCACAAGCATCAAACTGGCACATCCGAACTCGGTTACTGCCCATCTGCTGGGATGCAACTTCCCTACTCTCATTTGTGCTTCCATGCGTGCTCTCGCTGATGTGTCATGATCTGATTTGATGTGAAGGTATAATAGTTAAAGTGAGCATTAATGAAGAGATCAATAATATTATGATACATCAACAGGAGCAAGCATGAGGGCACCCAATGTGAGTATAGAAGCCTCATCCCATCTGCTGATATGCTACTCCTGCATGCAATGCAACAACTGTATCTGCATCCGATCCGCCATTTTCTCCATCCGGACCGATGACAACGGCATCAGATCCTCGCCTCTTACATGTTTCATCCAGCAGTTCCTTTTCTGAAGCCGTACCAATCAACTGCACCGGCGCAGCGCAGCTTCATGTGGCCAACGAAGAAGCCTTGCAAATTGTCATAAACTTTCCCAGGCCGCGAGGCACGAGACGTGTATTCTATCGCGACAGGACAAGCAACTGCGGGGGAAAGGTCCATACCTGATGACGCCATAGCTTTGAAGGAATCAATGGAGATGCCACATGCTGCCACTGCTAACTACCGGCGGGTTAGTATAGTGCACGCGGTCCATCTGCCAGTCAGGCACTCTTTGATTTCCATTCGTCTGTCCTGTCCCGGCCGTCTTCTTCCTCTTCGCGGGCGTATAAATCTTTGCCACTGCATCTACCCCGATCCAAGGCTTCCGTGAGGGGTGCTCGGAGCCATGGAGCCCAAGGGGAAGGACGTACCAGGCTTGCTGCTAGTGCTCCTCCTTGGCCAGCTCGTCGCCTTCTCCATGGCTGCCGCAAGCTTCACTTCCTCCCTCATTGCAAATCTTGGTACTCGATTTCTTCAATTTTTCCTCATCTGGCTGTATCTGACAAAAGAAATGCTCGATAAATGAAATTCCGACGATTAAATCCGTGCTGCAGGAGTCGACACACCACTCACGCAGTCCTTCTTCGCCTACCTGCTGCTGACCGTAATTTATGTACCAATCGTCCTGCGTCGCCGGCAGAAGCTGCAGGTGAGCGTAGCTGTATCACAATCGACCATGGAAACTGTTGCGATTCACACCTCATTGCTCTGAGTACTCGTCTTGCAGATATCTTGTTATTGGTATCTAGCCCTGGCCTTCATTGATGTCCAGGGGAATTATCTTGGTGAGTGCAGGCATCGAACAGTCGCACTGAATCCATGCCACTAATAGCTTCCAGTGAGTCTTGCTACTGTGATAAACATGTAAACATTTTGTTGCAGTTGTGAAGGCATACCAGTACTCATACATCACCAGTGTAACTTTGTTGGATTGTTGGACTGTTGTATGGGCTATCATACTCACTTGGTACGCACTGGGCACAAGATATTCATTCTGGCAGTTTGCAGGGGCAGGGACGTGTGTGGCGGGGCTCGCCCTTGTGCTCCTTTCAGATGCCAAATCTCCAGATGACCAAGGTAACTAGGTGACTGATGAAAGCATCGTAACAGACTAACAGTTGAATTAGAATGTCCATTTCAAAGTCTTAAGCACAAACCTCAATAGTGGAATCATGATCAGGGATAGGAAACTATAATTTCAGCTAGACAGGAAAGTTCATGGTACTAATACATCATGACACGAACAATTCAATTTATTGTACCACTGGTAACGAAAATGGCAATTGAAATAGTTAACTTTATAGTCATCATAGATTGAAATCTACACTACAATTCTGTTCAAAAAAAAATTCTACTCTATAGTTTGCACAGAAAAAAAAAATAGACGTATCTTAACATATCACGAAATATTTGACTTTTTTGCAGATCTGAGCAAAATACCACTTCTTGGGGATGTCCTTGTTATTGCCGGGACAGTTTGTTATGCGTTTAGTAATGTTGGGGAGGTTAGTCATGCATTCCGTATCTCTGCTGTAATAAAAAAAATTCTCACATTTTAACAAACATTCCATTTTCCTTGCATTGTAGGAATACTGTGTCAAAAAGAAAGATCGAGTTGAAGTTGTCGCAATGCTTGGGCTGTTCGGCTTGCTACTTAGTACAGTTCAGATGTATCCTCTCCAGAACCCATTACTGGTTTCAGACAGTGCATCGCGTAGATCTGCTTTCTATTTAACATAGTCAAACTATCACCACAGTTTTCTCATTTTTTTTACAAAAAAACATATATTCATGTTGCCCTTTGACCTGATGCACCTCAGATTTTTATTTGAAAGGAAGAGCCTAGAAACAGTTACTTGGTCATCAACGATGGTACGAAAAGTACTCTGTGCAGTTAACATCTTTTACCTGTAGTGTGCCTTGTTGAATTGATTAGCAGGCCTGAATCCTGATGTTGTCTTTTAATTCATTTCTAGATAAGTTTGTTCGCAGGATATGCAGTGGCCATTTTCATGTTCTACACGATTACTCCTTTTGTTCTTAAGGTTAAGTATCTCTCCAACATGTAAGGGATCATATAAACTCTAGCAGTAGGAAACAAAGAAACTTAGGTCCTCTGAAGTGGTTAAGCTATTTCAATGTTATTGGCCACTACTGAGGCCCTGTTTGTTTCAGCTTTGCTGCCTTCTTCAGCTGAAAAGCCAGAAGCTGAAACAAACAGAGGTTATGAAAAGCTGAAAAGCCACCTTTTGAGGAAATGAAATAAAATCTGAAAATCTCACCCAAAGCTGTTTCTCTGACTTTTGGCGTGCAGAGAAACTAAAAGTATATTACAAAAAGACATAGCAAAATCCTAACAGGCAAAAGCCAACAGCCAGCTTTTCCAAATGTTCAAAAACTCCAGCCCAAACAAAGAGTACAAATAATAATTTGGCCGTTTTTGGATGCCCTTTTTGCAGATGAGTGGATCAACATTGTTCAACCTTTCACTATTAACATCTGACATGTGGGCAGTTGCTATTCGAGTTTTATTCTATCATCAACAGGTGAAAACTTTGGACTCCATACTAGTATCGTTTTATGACTATTAGAGGGCTAGAATTATTGCTTAATTAACCAAGGGGCAGGGTACATATTTATAGATACATAGGTGGGCCGGTACACAGGCCAGACCCAAACACATAACTCAACACAGTCCACCCCCCCCCCCCCCCCCCCCCCCGCAGTCCCAACATCTAGCCACAACAAATGTTGAGACTGGACCGAAACTCAGAAAATAATGACGTCGGGAGTCCCTTCGTGAAGATGTCGGCAAACTGTGACGTCATCGGCACATGGAGAACTCGAACCTCACCGTGTGCAACCCGCTCACGAACAAAATGAAGATCAATCTCCACATGTTTTGTGCGCTGGTGCTGGACGGGGTTGGTGGAGAGGTAAACGGCGCTGACATTATCATAGTAGACCAACGTGCTCCGCACGACGGGGGAGTGGAGCTCCTGAAGTAACTGCTGGAGCCAAGACGCCTCTGCCACGCCGTTAGCCACGGCGTGGTACTCTGCCTCAACACTGGAGCGAGAAACCACGGGCTGCCGCTTCGAGGACCAGGAGACAAGATTCCCCCCAGGAAGACGGCGTAGCCAGAGGTGGAGCGGCGGGTATCAGGGCACCTCGCCCAGTCAGCGTTGGTGTAGACCACCAACTCAGAAGGCGAGTCACGTCGAAGTAGAAGGCCGTAGTCGAGGGAGCCGCGCAGGTACCGAAGAATCCGCTTCACAGCGGTGAGGTGCGGCTCCTGCGGGTCGTGCATGTGCAAGCACACCTGCTGGACCGCGTAGGAGATGTCTGGCCTGGTGAAGGTGAGGTACTGTAGTGCACCTGCAAGACTCCTGTAGGCAGTCGGGTCGCTGACAGGAGTCCCATCAGTAGAAGAGATCTTTGCCTGGGTATCCACTGGTGTGGAGCATGGTTTACACTCAGCCATACCCGCACGCTCGAGGATGTCCAGACAATACTGCCGCTGGTGAAGAAACAGGCCAACTGGTCTGTCCTCGACTGCAATCCCCAGGAAGTGGTCAAGCAGGCCCAAGTCCTTCATAGCGAACTCCTGCTGGAGAGCAGAAATAATCCGCTGAAGGAGCGTAGGGCTGGACGCTGTCAGCACAATGTCGTTGACGTAGAGAAGAAGGTAGGCAGTGTCATCCTCCGTCGATAAACAAAGAGTGACGTGTCCGATTTGGCTTCTACGAAACCCAAAGAGACTAGGAAGGAGGCGAATCTGTTGTACCAGGCTCGAGGTGCCTGCTTCAGACCGAACAAGGACTTGTTCAGCTTGCAGACCATGGTTGGGCGAGCTGAATCCACAAATCCTGTCGGCTGAGAGCAATACACCGTCTCCGTCAGAGTACCGTGAAGAAAAGCATTCTTGACGTCCAGCTGGTGGACTGGCCAAGAACGCGAGAGAGCCAACGACAGAACAGTCCGCACTGTCGCTGGCTTAACCACCGGACTAAAGGTCTCGTCGTAGTCCACTCCAGGGCGCTGAGTGAAGCCCCGAAGTACCCAACGAGCCTTATATCTCTCCAGAGATCCATCCGCCTTCCTCTTATGCGTGAAAACCCACTTGCCTGTGACAACGTTGCCACGAGGAGAACGAGGAACAAGGTCCCATGTCCGGTTGGCAAGTAGGGCCGCATACTCTTCCTCCATAGCGCTGCGCTAGTGAGGGTCAGCGAGGGCGCTACGGACGGAAGTCGGTATAGGTGATACCAAAGAGGAAGTGGATGGTGTCGGCGTCGTCGAAGAGAGTACCACTCCGGAGAACCGCTCAAGAGGCCGGAGAACCCCAGCGGCACGTCTAATCACCATCGGGTGAACATGTCTTGGGTCCCGGTGGAGCAACGGTGGGTGGTACACCGAGGGCTCGGGACGAGCAGGCGCAGAGTCACCAACCCGCTCTCGTCGCTGGTAGACAAGAGCAGAGTCGGCGAACCGTGGAACCGGGGCTGCGCGTGGCGCAGTGCGTGACGAGGCCGGAGACGCTGGAACTGCGCGTGATGCGGGAGTCGGAGTAGACGTCGGCTCCACGCATGGCGCGGGAGTCGAGGCCGGAGAACCCGGGGCCGCGCGTGGCGCAGCTGTAGGGGACGCCGGGGCCTCGTGTGACGCAGGAGTCGAGGCTGGAGACGCCGGAGCCGCGCGTGGCGCAGCCGTAGGAGACGCCGGGGCCTCGTGTGGCGCAGGAGTCGAGGCCGGAGACGCCGGGGTTGCGCGTGGCGCAGCCGTAGGAGGCGCCGGGACCTCGCGTGGCACAGCCGTAGGAGACACCAGGGCGACGCGTGGTGCAGCCGAGGGAGACGCCAGGGCTGCACGTGGCGCAGTAGGAGACGTCGGTGCCACGCGTGGCGCAACAGTCGTACCCAGGGTCGACGGAGCCTAGGCACCAACCCGCGCTCGTCACTGGTAGACGAGAGCAGGGTCAGTGAACCGCCGTGTCGTGGCTGTAGTAGGGACAGCCGGAGTCGCCACAGGTGCCGGCACTGCGTAAGGTGCAGCGGTCGACGTCGTGGGAGCCACCTGTGAGCCGGTGGGTAATGTACCTGCAGAAAAAGGCCAAGACAATTGTGGTGGAGCATCCTCGGTGTCAGTAGAAAAAAGAGAGTCCAGCTCTGCAGGTGAACCAGAAGTGGAGGAAGAAAAGGGGAAGGAGGACTCGTCGAAGACGACGTGCCGGGAGATCAAAATACGGTGGTAGAGAGATCGAGACACCGGTACCCCTTATGCTCAAAGGAGTACCCAAGAAAGACACACCTAGTAGAGCGGGGCGCAAGCTTATGTGGAGCTGTGGCGGAAAGATTAGGGTAGCAGGCGCACCCGAAGACACGAAGGTGGTCGTAGAGAGGGGTAGTGCCATATAGGGCAAAGAAAGGGGTCGATGCTTGAATCGCCTTGGTGGGAAGGCGATTAAGGAGGAAAGTGGAAGTGTGGAGTGCCTCTACCCAATATCGAGCGGGATAGAGGCCTGAAACATCAAGGAACACATGACATCATTAGTGGTGTGAAGCATGCGCTCAGCCTTGCCATTCTGGGGAGATGTGTATGGACAAGACATGCGTAACTGGGTGCCATGTGTAAGAAGAAAGTCACGGAGTCGCGAGTTGTCAAACTCGCGTCCGTTGTCACACTGGAGAGCACGAACAGTACGTCCAAACTGTGTGGAAACCCAAGTAAAGAAGTGAGAGAGAGTATCAAATGTCTCAAATTTCAAACGTAAGGGAAAAGTCCAAGAGAAATGTGAGAAATCATCAAGTACCACCAAATAATATTTAAAACCAGAGACACTGATAACAGGAGATGTCCACAAATCGCAGTGAATAAGATCAAAAATGTGTTGCACATGAGACACATAATTGGGAAAGGGAAGCCGAACATGGCGACCAAGCTGACAAGCGTGATATAACGACTCATGTGTGCCCCTAGTACACGAGATAACTAAACTACTAGACAACTTGGACATAGCATCAGCGCCAGGGTGACCAAGCCGGCGGTGCCAAGTAGCAGACGAAGCTGTCGTAGCCAGAGCAAAAGATGGAGATGCAGCGGAAGTAGGAAGTCGAAGAGTGTACAGGGGCCCCGGACTGTCACATCGAAGAAGAAGACGCCGGGTGGAAAGATACTTCACAGACAAACCAAAAGGATCAAACTCAACAGAAATATTGTTATCAGTGGTAAAACAATGAATGGAAAGCAAATTTTGAATAATGTCTGGAGCAACGAGAACATTGTTAAGATGGAATGAACCCGGAGAACCCGAGTCACCTACTGAGGTGACTGGAAGAACAAATCCATTTCCAACCACAATCGATGAAGGAAACGAGGGATGAGGTGAGTGGGTAGAAGAGAGAATACCAGCATCTGGGGTGGTGTGGTAGGAGGCGCTAGAATCAGCCACCCAATCAGTAGTCGGCGGTGTGAGGTGCATGATGCTGAATGAAGACGCCAGGTTCTGACGATCCCACCCCAGGGGTGGCTCCTGGAGCGGTGCTGGCGGCTCCGAGTACCCAGCGGGGTAGACAGCACCACCGTAAACTGGAGTTGGCGATCCAGCCGCAGGGCAACCAAGTCCGCCATAGCCCGGGTGGGCTACATACGTCGCCTGAGGACGTGGCTAGCGCGGAGTAGAAGAAGTCGGTGGCGCCCCAAGAATACCCGGAGACGGTCCAGGCGACATAGAGATCTGGCCAGTCCATGGGTTGTAAGGTGTGGGCCAGGGCGCACCTCCCCGGCTATTGCCACCAGTACCACTACCCGTAGGAGCAGTGGGCATAGAGATGCCGCCAGCACCTCGTCCTGTGCGCCTCCCGCCGCGACGTCGACGAGTACCACTCCCAAAGCCAGCAGAGGCACTCGGGGCGGTAGGCGGAGGAGGTGGTCGCGATAGTGGTCCTCCAGAAGTCGGTGGACGTGAGGGTTGCCCAGAGCCATAGAAGGTTGTGGCAGGCCCAGAGGTAGCAGATCCACCAGTCGTGATCTCCTCAAGCTCGAGATCGGACCAGACCTTCTCGAAGGTCGGTGGCGGCTCGATACGAAGAAGCCAGAAGCGAAGGTGGTTGAAGCGCTCGTTCAGGCTGTGAAGGACCCGAAGTACTAGTGTGCTGTCGGCGACCGGCTCGCCAAGGTCGCGCAAGGAGTCAGCCATGCTCTTCACTTCTCCAAAGTAGGCAGAGATGGAGCGGTCACCCTACACTGTAGTCTGGAACCGTGCGTTGATGTGAAGAGCCCGAGTCGCACGGTTCCCCAAGAAGTGGTGCTCCAGTATCTGCCAGGCCCGGCGCGCAGTGCCCCCGCTGCACTGTCCGACCAGGTCGTGTAGATCATCAACGAGAGAGCCAAGGATCCAGGAAAGGACCAGGATGTCCATGCTGATCGAAGAGTCATCCCACGGGGTGTCATCCCGCTGGACGTGGTCCTCAAGCTGATACTGCCTCAACGTGAGGAGGAACACGTGACACCAGTGGGCGTAGGCGGTGGAGTTAGAGCTCAGGACAGCCGGCACCAGTGTCTGAATATTCTGAACTCCAGCCGCCTGGGCGTGTAGAGCGGCGACGAGAGACGCCGAGTATGCGGAGTGCACACTGGTATCCGAGGTGGGCTCGTGTGTCGCGCCTAGCGGTCGGTGAGTGCTCTCCTGGATCTGGTGCGAGAGAGCAGCCGCTGAAGCGCGCTCCTACTCCAGAGCAAGAGCGAGTGCCCGCTCGCGCTCGCGAGAGGCAGCCAGAGCCGCGAAGACACCGGAGGTGTCCGCGGCCGTCGTGGTGGTGCTGGTGACGCCGTAGAGAGGATCAGTGACCGCACGAGGAGCAGTAGCGGCGCCAAGAGTAGATCCGGCTAGTCCGGAGCCCATCATGAAGGCGAAGACAGTAGAGCCGCCGAGTGATCCGCCGACCGTCGGATTAGTCGCCGCGCCGGGCGCGTGTCGAGCCATGGTGACGAGTGGTGCGTCGGCTGCCGGTCCAGTAGCAGGTACACCGGCGAGATGGGACGCACCGGCCAGTGGTGAGGCACCGATCTGGGTCCCGAAGGCGCTGTCCAAGAAGGAGTCGCAGTACAGGGGGGCGCTAGCCAGGGGAGTGGTAGCCAGGGGGGCGCCGGCAGGGGGGGCGCCGCCCAGGGGCCGCCGGCCAGAGGGCCGACCAGGGGGGCGCTGGCCAGGGGAGCAATGGCCGCCAGGGAGGGGCCGGCGGTGGCCAGAGGGTGGACGGATGCGGCGGCCAGGGAGGGGCCGGTGGCGGCGACTAGGGAAGGGTGGGCAGCGGCAGCGGTGGACAGGGAGGGGTCGGCGGCGGCGACGACCAGGGAGGGGCCGGCGGCAGCCAGAAAAGGGGGCGCCAGGGAGGGGGCGCCGGCCAGGGAAGGGGGGCCGCCGGCCAGGGGAGGGGTGGCGCCGGTCACTGGAGCAGGGGCGCCGCCGGCGGCGGCCAGGGCGCCGGCCATGGCGGGTGGCGGCTGGGGTGGGTGGTGGGGATTAGGGTTAGGGTTAGGCTAATGATACTATATTAGAGGGCTAGAATTATTGCTTAATTAACCAAGAGACAGGTTACATATTTATAGATACATAGGTGGGCCGGTACACAGGCCAGACCCAAACACATAACTCAACACAGTCCAACAATAACATACTATTCCAGATGTTCACATACTTGTGCAATCTGCAGATAAACTGGCTTTACTATCTAGCATTCACAGTGGTGGCCATTGGATTGATCATCTATTCATTGAAGTAAGTTTGTTCAAACTTCCTATATCATTTTGAAGATGTGTCAATTATAGTTGCAGGAACCTAACAAAATTAATTGCTCTCTATCTTGAAGTGAAAGTTCTTCAGGCGATGAAACAGCTGCAAGCACAGAATCAGCAGCACAATATCACCAACTTCGAGATGAGGATGTCTCAACAGAAAATGGGTCTGATTCACGGAGCCAGGAAAGGATAAAAAAGGAAGGTCAAATCTGTTAGCAGATCAATGTACAAATACATCTTGATAACAGATAAATTTGGCCAAATCAAAATATCAAATACGGCAACAGAAATATGCAAACTATAATATCGTTTGATCATGTAATAGCGAAATGTATAGGCAAATCGTAATCATCAAGGGAAAAAAATTTGGTTGGTAATGGCAGCTGTGCTTGCTAGCATCGCCTTGGGAAGTGAGGCCTGGCGGGCAGCTGATTATGTCGATGACAAAGCAATGATTTTGGGATAGAATCGGTTCCACAGTGGTCATCGTTGGGCAACCAACTGCCCACCTGAGCTGGTTAGGCTACTTTCAATATTTTGTGAGTAAAGATGCTCCATGCCCTCTCTACGGGAGAGTTTGAGATTCATCATACTCTTTCCTTCTAGCCACACCTTAACTTTCTCTTATGAGTTTCCAGGTCAATGAACACTATGTGCAGGTCTTTCTTTTGTTCCATGTATCTCTCATTCTCTCCATAAGTTGCCTTATCAAGGAAGTTGGATCCATGGTTAACCTTTCCGGCATGAAACCAAATTGGTTTATGGTTACGGCCCTCAAACTTATTAAAGAATATTCAATTATCATCTCCCGTAGCTTCATTGTATGGTTCATTAACTTAATTCTCTAGTAATTAGTGCAACTTTGTACATCTCTTGTTTTTGAAGATTAGTACTAAAGTACTTCATTTTTCCCCACTAAATTAAATATCTCATTCATAATAGTTTTATCGACACCATATGACTTAAAGCTTAAGGATAGACCTCAAGTGGGTTATTTGGATCTTTAGGCTATCTGCAGTGGTACTCTGGAAAGACTAGTGGAAAGATTACTGAAAAATTTAGAGCAAACTTACAGAGTGCATATACTGGAAGTATAGAAT
>JAYESD010000221.1:0-92502 GCA_036927565.1 Tuctoria greenei
ATGTATGTACATATGGCACAACGGTCGCATGGTTGTATGTAGCTCTGCAATAGACTGATGAACTTAACTGTAGTTTTGTTTTTCCGTCTTGTTTGTTTTGGATATTTTCAATTTCTCTGCGTAGGGTTTCTCTGCGAAGCTTGAGTCGAGAGATTTATTGAAGTAGTAGTGCATCGTCCCCGGTAAAGAAAGGGTAAGTCATGAAGAATAAGCAAAATCATATGAGTATAACTATCGTCCTCTTATTAATGAATTTCCTTTGTAGACTAACTGGGAAGGTAGTTACTACCCCCTAACAATCTCGTTCTCAGAGGACTATCCGTTTGTGCCTCCAAGATGTGTCTTTCCACGTGTGTTCTTCCACCAGAATGTCCATCACTCAGGTGGACTCTGCATTGGAGTTCTTGATCAAGATACTATAAGATAGAGTTATTTTGCTCAAGTAATTAGTAATTGTTGCCGAACTTATTTGAACTAGTTTCTTATGTTGCTTAAATTGATATTTCTTAGGGGTGGTGGTCTGGTTTTACAATCAAAACTATAGTACTTGAAGTTCAACATTTGCTTCATCAGCCAAGTGCACCTGATATTGAAAATGATTGCTATAATCTACTTATCAAGGTTATTAACTTTGTGTTAGTGACCAACATAGGTTACATATCATTCCTCATTTGACATTTGTTAATTTAAAGAATGTCAATATTTTTAGGATCCAAGGGAATATAAGAGACATGTTCGGAAGCAAGCTGGACGGTACAATTTAGATTGATCGATGGAAGCTTCATAGGAATACGTTTAGAACCGAAATGTATAGTTTAGACGGCACGCAATGTGTATGAACTATGAAATTTATTGAGTTACAAATTATCTCTGAACTGCAATGTCATTGCGTTTGTTTATCGTTGAATTCCAATTATATCCTTGAATTGCAATGTCATTGCTTTTGTTTATCCCTAAAATTAGGACGCTCATGATGTTAACTCTGCGCGCGAGTGGCAACAGACGCTCACGATATTGTGTGAGTGGGAAAAGGGAGACACACTGTTTTAAGGCCCGTGGGAGATGAGCTAATGCGAGACGCGCCTTACCTGGGCCCGTCTTTGATTCATGTCGAAGATCTATTGTCCCACCACAGAAAGTTGAGCGTGTTGCAACGATCATATAAGACATTGCTCATAGTTGCCAGTTAGACATGCCAACATACGAAAGATGTTGTTCCTGGTTTTAGCAGACCGTGGTGCATCTTTCGCATACTGCGTGCCCGTTCAGTCATAAAATAATGCGATACGAGCGTTATATATATTTGTCTCTGATTTTTGACCTATTTTTAGCTCTCGCGCGCTCTTTGGCAAAAAAATTTACACAAAACTTACTCACGCTCTCTCAATCTCATGGAGACTCTGAAATGAGAGACGAGTGTTATAGAGACTCATCTCCGAGTTTTGCTATTTTTATCTCTCACGCGCTTCCTCCCAATACTTGGCAAAAAATTTTAGCTCTCGCGCGCTCTCTCGACCTAGAAACCGCAGCTCCTGAGCACGCCGTCACCATCCCTCTTCCTCAACTCGCTCTTCATCATTGTCGCGCTGCCGCCGTTGACCCCGACCTCGCTGTCAACCCTGACCTTCGTCCTCAGAGAGTTGAGCATGCTGGAGCACGCCGCCTCATCCCCATCCGCTGCCTCGACCCTGACCTCGGTAATTGGTATGAGCACGCTGTCGCCTTCACATAAGTGGAAATGTTCTCCCTGTCCCAGGAGCACACCGTTCTGCTATCATTAGAGATTTGAGGAACCGCCGCTCTGACGCCTCCGTCGGCTCATCTCGGAGAACGCTGCCGCCTCGTCCCCTGTCCTCGAAGCACACCGCTGCCTCGACCCTGCCCTCAGAGCGTGCATTTTAGTGATTTTTATTCAATTTGAGGATGTCCAATATAGGATTATCGTTAATGAAGTTATTGATCCAAAGGGAAAATTTTCATTATGCTATACATTCATCTTCCTTGTTTATGTCCGATGCAGAAGTAATGTATTTATTTTGACTATCAATGTATATAATAAATTTTGATTCACAAAACCTTAAAACTGCATGAATTGTGGTTGATAATAGCATTTGCCATCCCAGTGTGTTTGATTTCTACCTCTGCAACCATGCTGGAATCAAGGTACTTATGGGATAATTGGTGTTGCTTTCATGAGTTTTTTATATCAGGCTATTAATGCATAAGTAGAATGTAAATTGTTTGTTTTTCAGGGGACAAGCACACCAGTTCACTACCATGTCCTTTATGATGAGAACAATTTTTCTGCTGATGCTTTGCAGATGCTCACCAACTGCCTATGCTACAAGTAAGCTTGATTCTTCATTCACTAACAGTTCCTATGTTTATTACAATTGTATACCAATTTGTTCCTAAGCCTTCAGATATTTGCTCCCTTATGTGATGATTTAACTGAATGTGACTGCAATTTGATAATGTTTTATATTATTTCAGTGATTTTATTGAATTTGAGGATGTCTCAGTTGGAGCATTAGAGGCTATGAAGGCTCATCGTTAATGAAGTCATTGATCGAGAGAATTTTCATTACGGTATACAGAATTAGATGATGACAATTATGATGTGTGTAGTTAGTTACTTTGTAATCAGAATGAACACGGGGGCATTCTTTGTGTAATTAGTGTACTTGATAACCACGATTGACACTTTGTTAATATTTCATTGATCAATATAATTTAAGGTGTGATCTTTTTGGCTATATATATGTTCATGTATGTGTATGTTGCTAACACTGGCAATGCGACTGCTAAATCCTGGCTAGCTCCAGGATGCAGCCGGCAACCAAGATGATCAGGAGTGGGGGGCACTTAATAAGAGACCGTACCTGTAAACAATCCGCGACGAGCTGTAACAAAGAATGTCTCGGATTACCTAAATAAATGAGACAAGCTTCCTTAAAGCCTGTCTCATATCAATCAATAAATTTGCAACGAGCTACCATAAAAATCATCTCGGATCAATCAATAAATTTGCGATGTGCTATATTAGAGCTTGTCTCGCATGTATGTTGATGGGCGATGTGCGCGACTCATGTCTCCAATGACCCCGTAAAGCATGTCTAATATGACTCAAAGAAACGAGATGCTCTATCTTTGAGCTTGTCTCGCACTTAGGTTGATCAGCGATGCGCCAATGGCTCCTCTCTGATGACAACGTAATGTGAGACGCGATGACGGAGACACACTGTTGTTCATCTCCCTTCTTCGTTCAGGCATGTCTCGGATGAGCCTTGCTTACGTAGTGTCAATATTTCTCAAATTTGATGTACATTGCATTAGCCATCGCATTTAAAAGTTCATCGGAGTTCCATGACTCATCAATCAATACATCTCTGATTGCTAGAACCATCTTCAAAAATAAATGTGTTATGAGCAGAGAAGACTTTAGTCACATCACTAAATGCTTGAAGAAAATTATGAAGCGCTTCAACTTTACTTCACTCTTGCTCTGTTGGAGCAACGTGTAACTGCTCATTAGCATATCTATTTAGAGCAACTTTATACTCAAGGGCTCCATGCAACATATTGTATGTCGCATTCCAACGATGTGGAACATCCATAGTCATCCCTTCTTTTGTTTTGAGACCTAATGTTTCTACAATGGAGTTGAAAATATGCATACGAGAAGGTGTCGGCGTCACAACTTTAATGATATCTTGCACCCTTGATATTGTATGAGGGATGATCTTGATACCTTGTTGAACCATGATATTAAGCACATGCGCAGCACACCACACATGGAGATGGTCACTCTTAAGAAACATCTCACCACCTAAGGCTATCACCAACAGAAGATGCAAACCCAAATTTGCTTAACAAAATCTATTTGTAGCATCTCTAAAAAATTAAATAGGATTCCTTTTTTACCTTCCTTGTTGGAGATAGCCTAAGGCATCACGAATGACTCTAGCAGCCCTATCATTCAGAGTCCCATTGTCTAGTGTGAGTGTAAACACCTTACCAATTAGACCCTACTCCATCAAACAAGAGGTTATGCCATCTTGAACAACATATGATGTATGTGGGAAAGAAATTTGCTTGAATAATAGAATTTTCATCCACGAGATATATTGGACGTCTATAAAGTGTTGTAACACATAGATACCCTAGATTCTGATTAGAAGTCCACAAATCAGCTGTTAAACTAACATGAGAATCCAAAATCACAATTAAATCAAGCAACGAACATCTCTCGTTCTCATAGACTAAAAGGATATCATCTCGCACACCTTGTCTACCAAAGGGTATAAAAGATGGGTGACAATAGCTCATTAACTTTTTCCAATATGGATCATCTGCTTTTCTAAAAGCAATCTCTGCACTAATAAAAAAATTGACAATTAATGTACGACAAGCATCAGGATCAAAGATGACCTCCTCTACCTCACCAGACTTTTGCTTCAAAGTTTTCAAGAGTTTTGTCCTGTCATCTTGTGGAAATTCTAGACAATATTGTCCGATATGCCTATTTAGGTGACTTGTTCATTTCCCAGATTCATTAGACAAATGCATCTTTCAATAATTGCATATTGCTTTGTCATTGCCATCAACTAATTCAGTTTCAAACAAATTCCAAACCAAAGCTCTTTTTTTAGAAGAACGACTTGATTGGTGTATCACGACTATCAGCTACCCCCTCAGACACTGAAAGAACTCTCTCCATAGGTATATTTCAAATTGAATGTTTTTGTGACAACACCTGAAAATATAATTACTAAAAACAATACTAAAAATCAAGGATATAAAGATAAATAAAACGATAGTTATATGAATACAGCCAATGCAAACAAGAAATGTGACTTTTGTCGCATTATCCGTCATTCAAGCAACAAATCATCATGCTCTAATAACAAGTTATTAGATAGGAACTACCATATTAATGGTGCAAACAGCCATATGAAACAGCCACATGAATACAGTTAACAATCAAGACTACAAATTAATGGTGTAAGTACAAAAATACAATATTGATATGACTACAATAGAGGAAATTGTAGAGGAGATCGATGAGAACATACACCAGCAATAGCTTAAAAAACTTGAGACAACATAGAGGGTCAATCTCAACAAGGTCAATCCCGTTCAGACAAGCTGTTTCTACAGGGTAAAGGAATGTTAGCAGATATATCGAACATATTTTAAGTTTTTAACGACTGAAAATGTAGATAAAAAACAAGGCTACTAGAAAGCAAGGCTACTAAATTGGGTCGCTACATTAGTTCAAGCATAAGAATAGGTTTCCACATCGATTCTGTTTTTTAATGTCAAATAGCCAACCGGTGACAGATAATATAAGAAAATTTTTGCCATCAATAGTATAAAAATATAATTTCATACTAAACGAGCAAGTTATAAACAAATCGCAAGCATATATCAGCATTACTGAAAGGTGACACCAAGAAATAATGAAATGTAATAAAAATAATTTAAAAAGCAATTGGCATTACCAGAACTGCATAAATTCATTGCACTGCTAATAAAACAAAAATTTGATCAAATGATGAAATTACAAAAAAAAATTGTCTTGAGGTACCTCACTGCACACATGAAACCAACACAGCAGTAAAATAACAAACCTCACTGCACGCGTCCCTTGCCGGCGGTGCGGGGGGGGGGGGGGGGGGGGGGGGGGGGGGCACTACAGGAAACGCGATCATTTGCGACGGTCGTGCTAATTTGCGATGGACTGCAACTGGCCGTCGCAAAAAGTCGGTTAATTTTTGACGGCCGACTCTGGAGCCGTCGCAAATGGGCAGGCCGTCGCAAATTACGCTTATTTATGACGGTCTATTTATTAAGCCATCGCAAACAACGTTAATTGTGACGGCCAACCCTAGGGCCGTCGCAAATTAAAACCCTATACCTATCGGGATCGACTCATTTCCAAATTGAGCGCCATTTACTTCCTTCGCCCGCCGCCGCTCTACAAGCCCGCCGCCGCCGCCGCCGCCGCTCCGTCGCCTCAAGGTATGGCTGCCCCCCTCCGCTTCTCCCTCCTATCCATAGCCGCCCCCCTCCATGGCTGCCCTCTCCTCCCTCCCACCCCTCCATAGCCGGTCCCCCTCCTCCTCCATGGCCGCCCCCCTTCCATGGTCGCCCCCTCCTAACCGACCCCCCTACCTCCCCCTCCGTCCATAGCCGCCCCTCCCCCCCCTCCCCTTCCTCCTAGCCGACCCCCCTCCCTACCTTCCATGGCTGCGCCCCCCCCCCCCCCCCCCCCCCCCTCCATGGCTGCCCCCCTCCCTCCCTCCCCTCCTCCATGGTTTAATGTGTTGAATTAATGTGTTGAATTTTTCCTTAATGTGTTGAATTAGTTAGGTTAATTGGTGATATGTTGATTAGAGGATTGAATTGTGTAATTTGTGAGTTAAATTGGTGATTAGTTGATTTAATTGTGTAATTTATAGATTAAATTGTTGATTAGTGGAAGAATTGTTCAATTAAATTGATAATGCTTATGTCTATGTTAATCATGCTTAGCTAGGTTCAGATTTAATTATGTTTAGGTTTATTTATGCCTATGTTCAATTTTTTGTTAATTGAGATTAAGTTTGCTAAGCTAGGTTTAGGTCAATGCTTATGTCTATGTTTATAATAAAATTGTTTATGTTTAGGTTTATGTTTATTAATTGATAAGTTACAATTTAGTAATTGTTATGTTTACGTTTAATTGAATTGTTTTTTTTCTTAGATTATGGTTATAATTATTAATTTGATTGCTTGAGTATATGTACAAAAATGGGATTCGGGTCGGCTTGACCCGAAACAACCCATTTAGGGCCCGACAAGGCCCATTTAGTTAGAAGTTAAAGTATGCGTCTAAACGGACACAGAGACGAATGATGACGGTGCAGACGGCAAACACCCGCGTGTGAGGATGGCGGACCTCGACGGACCCACTTCTCTGTCTCTCTCTCTCTCATTCTTTCCTCTTCTTTCGTCTTGAAGAGCTGCAGCCTCCGGCGAGTGGCTGACATACGTATGACGATTATAACCGTATAGTCATGCCCCTTTTTACTTTAAGAACTGCACCAAATAGGGAGGTGTAGTGTTAAATAGACGGTGTTATGCTGTTGAAATTTTAGGACTTATCATGTCGTACAAAAATGGGATTTGGGTCAGCTTGACCCAACACAACCCATTTAGGGCCCGACAAGGCCCATTTAGTGAAATGTTAAAGTATGCGTCTAAACGGACACGGAGACGAACGACAACGGTGCAGACAGCAAACACCCGCGCGTGAGGATGGCGGACCTCGACAGACCCACTTCCCTGTCTCTCTCTCGTTCTCTCCTTCTCACTCGTTGTAACACCCTAAATTTTCGCATCATGCATACATGATCATGCATTAAACATTAGTAGGATAAAAGAAAAATAATAAAACATAAAAGATGGAGTATATATATACATATATGGTGTAGCAAAAGAAAAAAATAATAATAATTATATCCTAAAACATGTATTAGGGAATAAATCTAAAATAATAATAATAATATATAAAAAGAAATATATATAAATAAATTATATAATAATAAATATATATATAGAATAATAAATAAACAAATGAATAAGATAAATAAAATAAATAAAATATAAATAATAATATAATAATATATATAAAAAAGAGAAAAGAAAAAAAGCCAACCCGCACTGACACCCCGCCGCCGACCGGCCCAGCCAGCACTGACACCCCGCCGCCAGGCCCCACCCGCACCGCGCCTCGACCCCGCACCCCAGCGCCCTGGGCCCCGCCTGTCCCCCACGCCCGATGCCCCCCCCCCCCCCCCCCGCCGCCCGATTCCCGCGCGCGGCCCCCGAGCCGGCCGACGCGCCTTGCCCCGCCTCCCGATTCCCGCCCGACGAATCACGACTCCCGCCCCGACTCTCCCGCGCGCGATCGCCGGTCCCACCCCGCACGACCGCGAGTCTCCCGAACCGAACCGACTCGGTCCCGGCCGGTACCGCCAGCTATAAATACGTAGGTTTCGTGGGTTTTTTCCCTGATCCCAGAACAGCCGCCGCCGCCTTCCAGAGAAGAAAAGACGCCGGTACAGAGAACCAGAAGGCTGCGCCCAGGGAAGAAAAAGGAGAAAAAGGAGGGGAAGAAGAGGAAGAAAAAGAGGAGGGTGCCACCGTCCGTCGGAGATCGTCGCCATCGCGTCGCCGTCGTCGTGCCGCCGGAGGATCCTGCGCATTTACTTCATCTACGCATCATCCCCATCCCGCGATCATCGAAGCCATTGCATCTACGGTAGGCCATGTTCCCGATGCGAATTTTAGCGACCATATTGAACCTAATAGGCGTAGTTTGATTGTAGTTGCGTCGTATTTTTATTTTCAGCAGCATTAATCCACCCTAAAACCCCCGTAAACTCATATGAACACGTATGAACTAGTCGCATCTAATTAATAAACAACCGTAGTAAATTAATTATTGAATTGTGCATGCATACATGTCATTGCATGTTGATTATTTTGTGTGCATTATATTGAAGTGTATGTATTTTCTTGTATGTATGATCACGCGTAGAGGAACGTGCTCAAGAGGCCGCATACGAGGATTTCCAAAATCAAGACTTTGAAGCGCTTGAGCAACCCCATCCGTCAGAGCAAGGCAAGTGTCCTTGAAGCATATTGATCCTGTTTTTAAAATAAATGTTTTGTTTGCAAAACTGCATGATGTGTCAATTTGATGGGAATCCTATGGTAGGAAGTTTACTAGATTTGTTTAACCACCCTTGTCACCTGGAATTTATGGTAGAGAGTTGGGAATGATTTTTACCTTTTGCTTCGCTTAATCAACTGAGATGGGAATAACTATACCACTCAATTTAATTATGCATGGATGAGATTATGGTTAACATGAACTGGTTAAGTATGATATGGTAATGGGTGATCTAAGCAAGCCTGGTATGTGGATGGGTTGGATGTTATGGTGGTTTGCTTGCTTTAGATCTAAGGACCGGTTCATGCGAGAATAAGCCAGGACTACAGTGCCACCACGAGGCCAAGTATGGGTGCGGCGTAGCTGATTAATTAGGGCTTTGCTAGTGCTGTTTGGACCATTGTGGATACTCGGGGAAGGGGTAGTCGGATTGGGTTTGTTGATGAATGGTGGGACTACCCTGGGATCCGAATGGCTCAAGAGGGGGCCCTTGGTTGAAGATGTGCTCAGTTGGAGGCATCGCCACCGGTGAAACCTCAGTGGGGTCTAAATAGGCTAGTAACCCCTTTGTAAAGGCTATTTTGTGATCTCTTAGCGACACACCAACGGAAGTGTGTATTATGACCGACGGGTCATGGGCATAAGGGAGATTCTTAGTCGCCGAAAGGTGATGAAATCACGAACACGTGGGTAAAGAGGTACAAACTCTGCAGAGCTAATTAAAACTATCATGATAGTCGTGCTCCCGGTTATGAGCACCTGGACAACTTCCATGATTAGAGGGAAATTGGGATTTGGGATGATTATGGTTTGGTAATGGTTATGGTTGATATTATGGTTATGGTTATGATTATGGTTATGAGATGGAATCATGGTTTATGACATTGATTATGGTTATCGGCAATGGTAAATTATGGACTGGTATTATGATGGTTACATGGTTTATGATGGGTTTACTTCACATAAATAAGATACATTGTTTTTCCAAATGGTTTTACTGTACTTTTCAGCACTTAGCCATTATTACATTCGTCATTTGAATCAGCCACATGTCATACTTTCCACACTTGCTGAGTACGACATGTACTCACTCTTGCAATCCCCCCAATAGTTGCAGGTCAGAATTGTGAGTTTAATGGTGATAATGTGGAGATCTAGGCCGTGTCTACCGTCAGCTTTGCCTGTGGTGTTATTGGAGCTGCGCTATCCCTTATGCTTAGTTTGCTTAGTTGCATAATTAGTTTATTTCCGCTGCATTAGTTGAACTTGTCATTAATATTCATTAGAGCTTGTATTCGAGGATAATATGGTTTGTGTAATAAAATTTGATAATTAATCTTGTTCTGTGGTAATTTTCTGTATACTCTTTTGTGATTGCACTCGTGTATGTGTGTTGAAAATCCTAGGCACACATATGCGTTAGCTTGGTTCAGTTTTCAGAACCGGGCGTCACAGATTGGTATCAGAGCCAGGTTGACCGTATGACGCAACCTAGATAGAATGGACATTTTAGAGCACATAGGAGCACTCAGGAAGCGTTGTGATTATGTTGGCTTGCTGTTTGCTATATATATATTGTTTGCTTGTGTGCTTAATAGAGGATTTTGGGATGCTTTAGCATTACCATGTCCGCCTAGGCTAGTATAGCTAGTTGGTTAGCTTCATATCCCTTGATGCATATAGTTGGGGATGTTTCTTAATTCTTACCTATTGCTCTTCATCAGATGGTGAGGACTCGCAATCAGAGGGATGTCAATGGTGAGGAGGAGAACCATGGAGCGCCTCAGAACAACATCGGACAAGGATCTACTCAGGGAACTATCAACATCGAGCAGCTATTGGCCATGCAGAACCAACTCATGCAGACCATGATACAGACTAAGGGACAGCTGCAGGCTGGCAACATCAACAATCAGCCCCAAATGCCTCCACCGCCACCCCCGCCTCCTCATAACCGATTGGGAGAGTTTATGAGGACTAGGCCGCCAACCTTTGCTCAAGCTGCTGACCCTATGGATGCGGATGATTGGTTAAGTCTCCTGGAGGAGAGATGAGGACAAATATAGTATGTCCAAAAGTAAGCCTTAGAATAAGGGGGGTAGACTTCTCCACCAACCTCATTGTTTTGGATTCTCAAGGATTGGACATTATACTTGGTATGGACTGGTTGAGGAAGCACAATGGAGTTATTGAGTGTGCCACAAAGACGGTGAAGTTGACCAACGAAGAAGGGATCACCGTAGAATTTGAAGCATCTCAAACCGCACCGAAGCAATTGGAGTTGATGAATCACAATAAATGTCAAAGCTAACCAATCATCAAAGACTACTCCAACGTAGTGAAGCGCATGACTGAGTTTCTAACAAGGGGAAAGCTTCTCAAATGGACTCTATCTTGCTAGGACGACATTGAGAAGGTGAAGAAGAGGTTTATAACTGCACCGGTGCTGGTATTACTAGACGTGAGCAAGGAATTTGGATTTGTATGACGCATCAAGACAAGGACTCGGATGCGTGCTTATGCAAGAAGGTCAAGTGGTCGCCTATGCGTCAAGACAATTGAAGAAACATGAGCAGAATTACCCGACACACCATTTAGAACTTGTAGCCATGGTACATGCGTTGAAGATTTGGAGACACTATATTCTTGGACATAGGTGTGAAATTTATACGGACCACAAGAGTCTTCAGTATATTTTCACACAAACGGATCTGAACTTGAGGCAACGAAGATGGTTGGAGCTCATCAAAGCGGTTGCAATTGCATCAGCCAAAAATTTCCTAGGTGTTTGATATTCATCAAGCATAGTCCTAGCCATCTCAACTAAGGTTCTGTTCTTTCTTTCTACAACACCGTTTTGTTGAGGTACATATGGTGAAGAAAATTGATGATCTATTCCATTTTCAGCACAAAAGTGATCAAAAGATTGATTTTTAAATTCAGTTCCGTTATCATTTTTAATTGCTTTTAAAGATCCTGGGTTATCAATTGATACTCTAAGAAATAAAGTTCTAAAGTGACTAAATGCTTCATTCTTAGATGCCAGAAATTAAACCGAAGAGTATCTAGAATAATCATCAACAATCACAAGAACATACCATTTACCTCCGAAGGATTGAACACGTGAAGGTCCTACGGTGTCAAGGTGCAAAAGTTGACCCAGTTTAGTTGTCATGATCATTGTGAGAGGAGTATGTGAACCTGCAACCATCTTAGCATGTCTACAAGAATAGCACACAATTTCTTTGTCCCCTTTAAGCTTAGGCAGGCCACGTATGCGATCAAGAGCACTAACACGGGTTAGGTGATCAAAGCCTACGTGACCAAGTCTACGATGCCAAAAAATATAAGTCCTTTGAATCATTGGCAACTAGACACATATGCTTAGAGGAAGACATATCAAAATTAGCTTTAAAAACTCTTTCAAACCGAGACATGTTAAAAATAAGCTCACTATTTGAACCTACAACTTTGCAACAGTTTTTATTGAAAATAATTTCCAGGTTTTCATCTAGAAATTATGAAACAGAAAGCAAGTTGTATTTCAAATTTTTGACAAGTGCCACATCCTTCAAAGTGTAGTGATCATTTACTCTAACCGAACCCTTAGCAATTATAGGAGTTGAAGAATTATCGGTAAAAGTAACATTCTCTACACGTGACACAAAAGAGAGGGAGGAGAACCATTCTTTGTTACCGGTCGTGTGGTGTGAGCAACCTGAATCCACAATCCAAATGTTCTCCTTCCTCAAGAATGTAACCTACATAGAAGCACAATACATCGTTGAATCAATACTGGGGTTAGTCAAAAGGCATTTAGGAATTCAGTACTGGGTCACACGATGTGCAGCAAGAAAAACACGTGAAAGCTGAGATAAACCAACAGGTTTACGAGTCAAAGTTTGAAGTTTTTTACTCTTAACTACTGACCTATAAGATGTTACTTGAGTAGCACAAAAATCAGTAGCTCCGGAGGCAAAAACAGAAGGTCCGGAGGTAAACTTTGAATGTTTTTGACTCATAACAGTAGGTCATGTTCGTGGCATTCCGTTTAATATGTGCAGCAAATTTTGCATGAAAGTTATGAGATCTATCAATCATTCTTTCCATTTTATGTTGTTTAGCTAGTCTATAACAAAAATATATGACATGACCATATCTACCACAGAAGGTACAATGCAATTTAACTTTGTGTTCATGTCTAGATGAGCAAACAACATTTTTATTTGAAATTGAATGAGACAACACTCCTGTAGATTTGAAAACCACTTCTTTTTGTTTAGGAACTGTTTGAATCAATCCACTTCCTAATGACTTTACAATTTTGGTGGATGTTCCTTAGCATGAGCATGAGAATCAAAACCTAAACCAGTTTTATCATTGCAAGACTTGGAAGAATTCAGCAGCAAGTTTAGGTTCTTGTTCCCATTACAAAACCAATCTAATGTCCTATGCATGTTATCAAGTTTATTGGACAGATCAAGGCAATTTTCACATGAAGTTTTTCCTTTTAATTTGCAATTGGAACAATATTTAACTTCATGAGAATGTAAAGCATTATTCAATATTGAAATTTCATTCATAGCATCTTTTAGCTTCTTTTCAAGATCATCACAACTAGAACAATGCAAATCAATTGTGAAACAAGAAGCATCTTTTAAGTTTCCAATGTCAAGTGCAACAAGCTTTTTGTTCTTTTCAATTTCAAGTTCAAGTCTATCTAGAGTGGAGGAGTGTGCATTTCTTAGTGTGGACAGTTGTTCATAGATTAAATCACATGAGGGACAAGAATCATCACTAGGAATCAAGGTTTTCAAACGGTTGATTTCAGATTCTAGTGATTCAATTTTAGCAGCATTATCCCTAAGATTTTTATCCTTTTTCTTAACAATAATAGTTGCACGAGAAATTGCATCACACATTTCATTACAAGTAGAACATACCTCATCGTCATCACTGTTGTGTTCTGCATCCTCCTGACTTGATATTGATCTTGTTTTGCCCGCCATGAAGCATAAGTTGGCCAAATCATCTTCATCTTCGTCACTTCCAATGTCCACGTCGCTTGAGCCAAGTTCCTGGAGTGCGGAGATAAAACTGTTCACCAGTTGGCGACCTGTAAAGCCCTTCTTCTTCTTATTATTATTTGTTGAGGAGTGCTTCGTCCTTGCTTGTTTTTCTTCTCGGAAAGTAGAACCTGAAAGGTTAGGACATTCTGTACGAAAGTGTCCTATCTTACCACATTTGAAGCATCGTTGAGGTCCGGAGCTTCCTCTCATTCTAGTTCTCACATTTTGCAATGCTTTTGAGAACCTAGTAGAGAGAAGTGCTAGCTCCTCCTCTGGAAATTCCTCGATCTGCTCCAGGGTTAGTGAGGACAACAAATGCAATAGACTTATTTGGGTTCTTACGTGATAAGATGTCAATTTCATGTGTTTAGAGTAAAGCACATCTAAAGTAAGTGTACTCATGATAGTAGATTCACGAATAGATGTAACTTTCATCTCCCAGATTGACATGTCTAATGCACTAAGAAGTTGCCTAGCATTTTCAACATTAGAAAAATTAACGTTGACACTACGCAAGTTACTGAGAATTTTGTTAAAGCGAGCAAAGAGATCATCGATGGACTCACCGGGTTGCATCTCGAAGCGCATGTATTCTTTCTTGAACATGTCTTGCCTTACCTCCTTGATAGTGTTGGATCTTTCGTTATAGTCACAAAGTGCTCTCCATACATCGTATGCCGATCGGAGATGTGCAACGCGGTCGAAGTCGCTTTGAGTGAGTCCTTGGATGATCAAGTTTTGGGCTTTGTTGTTATTGTCGACGTCCCGTAGGTTTGTAGCCGTAACTTTATTTTTAGGTGGCACTTCGTAAGGCTTGTACACCTTCTCCCATATTGCGAAGCCTTGCGCCTGGATGAAAGCCTCCATGCCATGCGTCCCTTCCAAACCTGAAAATCAATACCAGCAAACACACAAGGTTTGGCGGAGTATTTCTCCATGATGATTAGTCAAAAACACGTGCAAATCACATCGTGGCTCTAATACCAATTGTAGGATTTAGGAGAACATGAAAAGCTACCAGAGGGGGGTGAATGGTAGATTGAAAAATCTTACACAGCGGAAACAATTAAATCCCAACCCCTTGAGCAGAAAAATGATCTGTTAGAGAAATCGTGTGTGAGACTAATATAAACGTGTTTTACCATGAAAAAAAGTGATAGATATTAGAGAGAATCAAGTCAAGAAGACAACACATCAAGAATCACTCAAATCTGTCGAGAGAAACTCAAGTTACGATTGAAAGATCGAACAAAGGTTAATCTGTCCTACCTGAGAAAAACAGTTCTGGAACACTGCAAAGAAACTCGTGTAGATCAGAAACCACAAATCGAATGACCGTGAAATTTTTAAAGATGATAGATAATAAAGTTGTGAATACAACCAAAAAGAATCACGTCAATTGGATCTGTAAAACTTGAGTTATGATAAAACCACCGACGAAAGGTAGTATTGTCCAGAAACTCGACGAGTAAAACTTGTCTGGAACAAGTCAGACGAACAAGGCACAAAAGTTCCTTAAAACTATGAATTTTATTCAATAGAACAACAGAGGAAAAGCCCCCAAAGTAGTGCACCACGAGCTCTGGGCTCCCTTGCTTATATAACCAGCCCTTAGGCCAACCCAATCTCAACTAGGACTCTAATCCTACTCAGATCACGAATCGAAACTTTCCATAACTGCTTAGGACTCTTCTATACGCAGATAGAAGTAATCTTAAGACTTCCAAACACCTTAGGAACTTATCCCACATTCCTAAAACAACTCAAATTCGTGACCCATATGAAATCCTATCATAACCAACTCGATACTTTTCATACCGAGCCATAACCAACTCCGCCGCAGCCAAAGTCATCAACTGATACGATCCGATCCTTCCAACCAGATCTTCCCATCCATAAACCATCTTCAGAACCATGTTGCCAC
The DNA here is from genome assembly GCA_036927565.1 of Tuctoria greenei. Taxonomy (NCBI): domain Eukaryota; kingdom Viridiplantae; phylum Streptophyta; class Magnoliopsida; order Poales; family Poaceae; genus Tuctoria; species Tuctoria greenei. The sequence goes on from JAYESD010000221.1 coordinate 15,716, forward strand.
GTCATGCACAACATGCATACGTGCAAACACCTTCCTTCGCCGTCCAGTAACCTTCATATGCACTGCCCTTGATTCAATCATCCTGCGCAACCTCCTGACCCGCTCAACCACAATTCCTCCTGAATTTGGTTGTTGGAACCTCATCTCCTCCCTGAGACTAGTCCAAAGGATCCTGTCACCAGCCATGACTTGAACTCAAGCAACACCTGCACATGAATAAACAACCAATCTGTACGAGCCCAAGTCCACGACTTGACTCAAGTCAGTTCCAAACAGAACACCTTACGTGAGCACCTCACATAAGCATGTTGCAAAGCATAGCAAAACGATATCAGCCATATCAACCAAAATGCACCAAAAACTTAGTAAAAGAATACTAAGCAAACTTTCTAACAATGTAAAGCACGTTTGAAACATTTCACATGAAAATTTGGAACATTACGATCAAGCTCCAAACCTTGCCAAAGCTAACCGGAGCTTGAGCCGGAGTTTACCAAAACTTAGTAAAAGAATACTAAGCAAACTTTCCAACAATGTAAAGCAAGTTTGAAACATTTCACATGAAAATTGGAACATTACGATCAAGCTCCGAACCTTACCAAAGCTAACTGGAGCTTGAGCCGGAGCTTACCAAAACTAGTACAACCTAGCACCGGAGCTTACCAAAATTAGTCATCCCAAAAGTCGGAGTTAGAAAAACATGTTGGAGCTAACAAACATAAGTCGGACCTAGCAAAACATATCGGAGCTTGACAAAGACATGCCGAAGCTATCAAAGATAGGCCGGAGCTATCAAAGACATGCCGGAGCTAAAGACAAAGCTCACCGGAGCTACCCAAAAACATGTCAGGTCTAGACAAAGAAAGTCGGACCTATTGTCAGACCTTGCAGAAGCTCGGAGCTAGAGTCGGACCTTGCTAAAAATATGTTATGACAGCATTCAAAACTTTTATTATCAAAGCCAATGTATTCAGCACACATAGGTCTCACAGCATCAATCACTGCATCAGCAAACAACAACCCCGAGCACGCACTCATTGCCGCGCGAGCTCTTCTGCAACATTCACCACCTCTAGGAGCACCCCAGGGTGCTATGGAGCATTGGAGGGCTGATGTTGACCATCTGGTCGCAGCTGCGGCTACAGGCATCAGTAACCAAGGTCCACCTCCTTCGGGAAGGGCACCTTCACAATGACGGACCTTGTCCGGTCGGCTTGGTCCACAAGCCTCTCAACAAAGGAGGCGTGCCACCTCCCAACAGGTGACTTCGCTACCCCCTGGGGCACGACGCACCCATACCATCACCAGAATTCCGACCCATGACCTTCGGTCAGAACTGGATCGCCGTTACTGGTAACATGACGGTTGAGTCCACATCGAGCATGCTCGTGAAAGGTGAGAGGCTCAGGAAAACCCTGCTCCTCAAGGAGTAGGAGGAGGTTGCTCTGCCCTGGCCATGCACTTACGTACAGTCGGGTGGCCACAGAAGTTCCGGCCTCAGTTGCTGGAAAAATTCGATGGGACTGTCAACCTCGCCGAATTTCTACAAATCTACTCTACTTCCATACTGGCAGCGGGGGGTGATGAGGCTATAATGGCCAATTACTTCCCGGTGGCCTTAACTGGGACTGCAAGATCCTGGTTCATGAGTCTTCCACCTGACTCTATCAATAGTTGGGCGGAACTATGCCAGCAATTCACTGCCAATTTCGGGAGCTCCTACACCCGACCCGGCACTGAACTGGACTTGTTTGCTGTAAAGGAAACGTCGGGGGAATCACTATGGTCCTTCATCCAGCGATTCTCTTAGGTACGCAATACCATTGCTTCAATCTAAAGCTCCTCTGTTATTGTTGCATTCAGACAGGGTGTTCGAGATAAGAAGATGCTAGAGAAGCTGACTATTAAGGAAGTTACTAGCGTCACGAAACTCTTTAGCCTAGCCGACAAATTCTCTAGAGCTGCAGAGGGCCATGAAATGCACTCCAAACCAGCTCCAGGAGGCCAACCAAAAGTCCTCCAAAACTGAAGCTACTACCTCCAATAGTGGCAAGAAGAAGAAGAAGCCCAATGGCAAAAAGAATTTGTCAGCCGGCGCTCCAGCTGCCGTTGCTGCAGCTCCTGGAGGCCGAGGGCCACGCCCCGAGAAGCGACCACGTCCTTCATCAGAAGACGGCAATAGTTCCAAAGCATGGTGTCTGATTCACAAGATGAATCGACACAACTTGGAAGAGTGTCGGGAGGTCCAGAACCTTGCCGAGCGCTACAACAAGCGTCAGGATGAAGCTCCTTTCCATCAAAGGGAAGGAGAACAAAAAGTCGATGAAGTTCTGGCTGATGAAGAGCTAGGTTTCTAGGACCCTAAAACGGTCTTGAAAGCCGTCTATAACACTGTCGATAATGATTCCGACGCCTCCGACAACGTATGTCGGAAAAACCTAAACACCATCTATGGTGGTTCTTGGGACATCACTTCTCATCGCATCCTCATGACAATGCGGCGGGACATGGCCATGGTAGTTCCTGCTTCTAAGGCAGAACCACATCAGAAGTGGAATGACACACCCATTGTTTTCGATGCTTCGGAATGTCCCTGAAACATGATCGGGGCTGGTCAACTCCCATTGATGGTGTCACCCACCATTAACAATATCCAAATTCACCATGTGATGGTGGATAGAGGTTTCGAGCTTAACCTCATAAGCTTCAAAGCTTTTGTTAAGCTTTAGCTTCGGCCTTCGGACCTCTGTCCATCCCGTCCTTTCTCTAGAGTAGGTCCGGGAACTATCACTCCTCTTGGTTCTATTACACTCCCGGTGACCTTTGGGAACTGGGAGAATTACAGAACCGAGAAGTTGATCTTCGACGTTGCGCATATCAGTCTGCCTTTCAATGCCATTTTAGGCAGGCCAACTTTATACAAGTTTATGGCTACTGCCCATTATGGTTATTTGGTGTAGAAGATGCTAACTCCTACGAGCGTTCTCCGGATCCGTGGAGATCGCACCGCAGGAGTCACTACTTTGGAAGAACTCTATGCGCTTACCACAACGCAAGAGGGAACATCTGGAAAAGAGCCAGTTGTGAATCCTCCAAGCATTCGCCATAAAGGCTCCACATCCGCACCTCGTGTGCACCCAAGCGACGACGTCGACATTCCCGTCAAAGTCGTCGAAATCGGTTCAACCGCTGCTCAGACTACCCGTATATCGGGGGGTTTGAACAACAAATAGGAACTCATGCTCATCACTTTCCTCCGGGCGAATGTCGATGTGTTTGCCTGGTAACCGTCACAAATGCCTGGGATCCCTAGGGAGGTGATTGAGCGCAATCTGAGGATCTACCCAGATGCCCGACATGTACACCAGAAGCCCCAAAAACAATCAATTGAGCGGCAAAACTTCATCCGACAGGAAATCAAGAAGTTACTCGAAGCTGGATTCATTTGGGAAGTCTTCCATCCAAAATGGCTGGCAAACCCAGTCGTTGTACCCAAGGCCGGAGGGAAGCTTTGGATGTGTATCGACTACACCACCTTAAATAAGGCATGTCCGAAAGATCCACTTCCATTACCTAGAATAGATCAGATAGTGGATTCCACCTATGGGTGCGAACTACTTTGTTTCTTAGATGCATATTCTAGATATCATCAAATCCAAATGTCTAAGGAAGATGAAGAGCATACTGCCTTCATAACAGTAGATGGATTGTATTGTTATACTACTATGCCATTTGGTCTCAAAAATGCCGCTGGCGAGTTATGTACAAAACATTTGGAGAGCTAATTAGAGACTTGGTGGAGGTGTATGTTGATGACATCGTCGTGAAGATTAAAAACAAGGAATCACTCCTTGACAACTTAGAAGCCATCTTCGACAAGTTGCGTACTACACGCACCAAGCTGAACCCAGACAAGTGTGTCTTCGGGGTTAGTTCCGGGAAGATTTAGGGTTTCTTGGTGACTCATCGAGGAATCGAAGTAAATCCGGTGAAGATTAAGGCTATAGAAGAAATGTGACCCCCAACCCACATTAAAGACGTCCAAAAGTTGACTGGATGTCTAGCTGCGCTTAGTCAGTTTATCTCAAGACTGGAAGAACGAGCACTACCCTTCTTCAAAATCTTGAGGAAGTCCGGGCCATTTCATTGGTCTGAAGAAGCAGAAAAGGCGTTTCAAGAGCTAAAGCAGCTCCTCACCACACTACCAATTCTGGTAGCTCCGAACTCTGGTGAGCCTTTACTGCTTTACATTTCGACAACTACAAAAGTTGTCAATATGATCCTGGTCGCGGAAAGACCAGAGCCATCCCCAAATCAGGACTCTAGACCCCTCCAAGAGGGTCCAGAACTACCTGAAGGTGAGTCTGGGGACCAACCCTCAGACACAGATCCTCAAGGCGAGATGCTGGAGGATCAACCCTCCTTCAAACAAAGGAGCAACTGCTGCTAAACAAAAAGATCTAGACCCCTCTGGGAGGATCCAGGTCACTCCTGAAGAAGCTCCGGGTTCCTTTGGAAGGGACCAAGAAATTCCAGAAGAAGGTCTGGACCCCTCCGGAAGGGTCCAGGTGGATGAAGAGGAAGCTCCGGGTCCCTCCAGGAGGGTCCAGACAGTCCAGCGCCTAGTGTACTTCATCAGTGAAGTACTCCACGACGCCAAGACAAGATACATTGAGGTGCATAAACTACTTTATGCAGTTCTCATTGCCTCAAGAAAGCTTCGTCATTATTTCCAAGCCCACAAAATATCAGTGGTAACTTCTTTTCCACTACGTGCAATTTTGCATAACCCTAATTCTATTGGGAATATTGCAAAGTGGGTAGTGAAGCTGGCAGAATTTGATATAGAATTCGTGTCAAGACATGCAATTAAAAGTCAAGCCTTGGCTGACTTTGTGGCGGAATGGACTACCTCTCCATCAAACCCTGGAGGCCACAGTGAGCAGAAACCAGAGCTCAAAGTTCCGGTATTCAAGGAGCCTCACTGGACCCTCTACTTCGACGACTCCGTGCAGAAGCAGGGGGCCGGAGCTGGAGTCCTTCTCCTATCACCAACCGGAGAAAAGGTCAAGTATACGGTATACCTTGACTTCAAGGCAATCAACAATATGGCGGAGTATGAAGCCCTCATCTATGGACTCAAGGTGGCACTATCTTATGGTGTCAAGAAGCTGTTGGTGAAGGGACATTTACAACTCGTCATCAAACAAGTGAAAGGTGAATGCTCTTGCAACAATTTTCAATTAGCTGCTTATCTCCTTGAGGTCCAAAGGCTATAGAAGGACTTCGTAGTCCTGGACCTCCATCATGTTCAGCGCCTTCATAACTCCGAAGCTGATGAACACTCAACGAAAGCCTCAACCAGAGCTCCGGCTCCTGACGGAATCTTCGTCTGGAGGTTGTCGAAGCCAACAGCTCAGCCTACTGAACTGATCAAAAGGGGCGATACTCGCACCTCGAAGCTGGCGGTCCCGGTTGCCCTATTACCATGGAGTTCACCAAGGGTCGTAGGTGCTCTCGGAAGCTCCGAGCAACCCAGCACGCAAGACTCAGAAGCTCAAGTTAGCTCCGATGCATGGATCTCGGAGATCCGGAGCTACTTGAAAGACAATATCGTTCCCGAAGACAGTGTATCTGCTGACTGGATTGTCAAATTGGCTAAAAGATACACGTTGGTAGAAGGGGATCTCTATCAACGTGGTGCCAATGTCATCCTAATACGGTGCATTGCATGGGAAGAAGGCCACAATCTCCTCGCGGAAATCCATGGAGGCAAGTGCGGGAACGACACATCTTCACGCACGCTGGTCGGTAAGCCTTCTGACATGGTTTCTACTGGCCTACAGTACTCCAGGATGAAGTTGAGCTGGTGAAAAAATGTGAAGCATGTCAGTTCCATGCAAAACAGATTCATACACCGGCTCAATCACTGCAGATGATACCTCCTACATGGCCATTCGCTGTGTGGGGCATGGACATCTTGGGACCTTTCCCAAAAGCCGTCGGAGGTTACATGTTCCTATATGTCGCCATCGACAAGTTTACCAAGTGGCCGGAAGTAACTCCAGTAGTAAAAATCAACAAACAATCAGCAATCAAGGTCTTGAAGTCCATTATATGCATATTTGGAGTTCCAAACAAAGTCATAACTGACAATGGAACTCAATTCACAAGTGTTGCATTCCAAGAATATTGTGGAGACCTCGACATTCAACTTAGCTATGCTTTAGTAGCTCATCCAGCAAGCAATGGCCAAGCCGAGAGAGCAAATGCAGAAATCTTAAAAGGACTCAAGACGCGCACATATGAGCGCTTCAAAAAGCACGGAGCTAGCTAGATTGAAGAGCTTCCATACACACTTTGGGCGAATAGGACAACACCTAATCGGTCAACTGGGAGACTCCATTTTTCCTGGTGTACGGAGCCGAAGCAGTCCTTCCTCCGGAAATAACCTTCGGGTCCCTCCGGGTCCGGACTTTCGACGAAACCATGCAGGACCAGCTCCGGCGTGAAGACCTTGACCTCGTCGACGAGGGAAGGTGCCAAGCAGCTGTTCAAAATGCACGTTTTCGCAAAGCGCTCTGGCACTACCATCAAAGGTATGTGCGTGAACGACAGCTCGAAGAAGGTGACCTGGTGCTCCGAAAGATACTAATTCGTGAAGGGATGAACAAACTTTCCCCCAGCTGGGAGGGTCCTTTCCGAGTCATTAAAGTATCCCGACCAGGCTGCGTTTGCTTGGCAACTGAGGATGGGATCCCACTCCCTAATCCTTGGAACATCGAGTACCTCCGTAAGTTTTATGCTTAGAATCACAGAGGTGAGTCTGTAATTACACACAAAGCATGTTATAGAGTCATTATACAGAGTCGAGCAAGTCTTCCGGGAGGGTCCGGAAAGTTCAAGTAACACTTGACACAGTCACAATACTAAAAGTGTAACTACTTGCTCTGGGCTAGCACAAGATGTATAGCACATTTAGCTTGGTCCAGCACCCTAAGTGTATCCTTGTCTCCCATGTAATCCGGACCTATAATGAAAAGCATTGTTGTGTGAAAACAGACTCCACGTGCATTTACTTTTGTACAAGGCTCAATATGTTAAATTATTTTTACCCTGCTTGTCTATAATGAAGTTGTGCAAGTCTTTTTGAATTTTGTTCCAAGTAACTCACATGCATTACAAGCCTTTTTGATAGTCTTTTCGAATCTTAACACCGCTACACAGTCTACTTGCCTGAACGCCAAGCCAACCAAGGTCCAGACTGTGCTATCGACTTAGCCTAGTCCTGCACCCTAGGTACGCCACTCTACCTACACCTCGGCAGGCCTCAGTATGGTGAGTACTAAAAAGGCACGTGGATCTAAGAATATTCTATCAAAACGCTTGTTATCATATTTAGTTTCTTTGAATCTAAAAGTTCAAATAAGAACAATAAGTCACAACCAATTTATAGACAAGAGGACGAATTTTACTTTTTCTCTAGCCTTTAATGTGCAGAAAAAAAATTCATAGTGATGATGGACAACACCGGAGCTACTAAGCTCTGACATCTCCCAAGATAGGTCTGTCGTTGACATCCAATATGTTGACACCGGAGCTACCAAGCTCCGACCATTCCAAGGGGCCTGTCTTCGATGTTTCAAAATTGAAGACTTCAACATACTATCATAACCTTTGGTACATGTACACACCTCAACTGTACACATGTACTAGGGGGCCAACAAGACACAACATAGTATATTGAAGACAAAGTGAAATTCAAGGCAAAAAGGAGGATTTCATTTATCATAAGAACTGGATTACAAAATTGCGATTACAAGGGACAAAAGGAGAAAAGTCCAAGCTACTGGAAGACCTAAGACCTGCAGAAGAACGAAGCTACTTTTTGGGCAACCTCTTGGACGCTAGCTTTGGCGGCGTCTTCCTCTTCAGCAACGGGACCTTCGAGCACCGAGTCCAGTGTGAATTGGGGATCTCGGCTTACATAACACAACAGCACATAGTCTGCGATGTTTGTAGCCAGAGTTTCCCCCTCTGTCTCCAGCTGATCCGTGACGACGTCGCCCATTGCATCAAGTTTGCCACCAGTACCATTGAGGGCCACCAGCGCTCGGTCCAGATCCAGCTCCGGGTTATCCAGACGTACTAGACTGAAACCCAGCAGTGTAAGCGTGTCATTCGCTCATCCGAGGAAGTCCCATACTTGAATAGCTTCGGTCTCCTTCAAGCTGCGCAACTCCTCTAGTGACCTCCTGGCGGCCGTAAGCTCTGAGCTTTCACGAGCAAGTCACTCAGCCAGCTTGGCATGCTGCTGCTTGACCTCAGCAACTTGCTTCTCCTGGTCAGCCAGCTCCGTCTCCCGGAGGTGAATGCGGTTCCGCCTCGCAGCTAGGTCCTTCTCCCTGCCCTTGACTCTCTCCTCCCTAGCGGAAATGTCAGACTCTCTCTTCGAGAGCTCTTGCCCCACCTTCCAGTTCTTCTTCCTCTCTTCCTCCTTCCATAGATCCAGCTTTTTGCTGTGATCCGCCAAAATTTTCTCACCCAGAGCCAACTTCCGGGTGACCTCTGCTTCCCTCATCACCACATCCTCCTGCTGCCCCAGGAGTTTTTCCTCCCTCGCCTCTAGGTCCGCTCGACGCTTCATGAGAGTTTCATTCAACTTTGCAAGCTTTTTGTAATGCTCGTCAGCAGCGTCACATCTCTCTTTGGCTTGCTCCAAAACTTCCCTGGAGTTAGAATCGAGTGCCCGGATGGCGGCCTCCTTCTCCTCCATCAACTTGTCCCAGTACTCTAACCGGGCCTTCTCCCCTTGTATCCATTCCCTCTGGTCAGCCAGCCTTGTCTGATCAAGCTTGGTCTCAAAATGGAGTCTGCTGCACAAACGCCTTAAGGTGTTGCGCTCCTCCTCCAAAGCTTTGCTCTCATGGTCGAAGGCTAGCTAGACCTGTCAAAGGCTTGAGCAGGCGCTGTCTATGGACAATGCCAGAGGGATAGGTTTCAGGCCTGCCAGGATCATTTCCGCAGGCTCAAGCGGGTTCTCCATAACAAAAATGGGGTCCCACTCAACAATAGTGGTCCTGATACTCCTGCAGCGCTGGGACCGCTCTCTTGGAGCCCTTCAGTGGCAGCATAGGAACCCATGGGGGGAACTTCCGCCTCCGGAGCAGGTGAAGGCACCATTTCTGGGTCTTCAGTCGACGGCTCCAATGTTGAAGGACCTATCGCCAGTCCTGCGAGCTGCTCTGGCTCAGGCGCTGGTACCTCCGGGACCACCACTTCTGGAGCGGTAGCAGGATCTTCAACTGGTGCCCCGACCTCCACTGGTTCGGGTCCCGGTACGGCGACTACCTCTGGCACAACTGCCAGACCTTCAATCACCTCCGGCATAATTGCCGGACCTCCATCCTCCTCCAGCTCAGCAGCCGGACCCTCCACAATTTCCGGCTCTGCTGCCAGGTCTTCAACTGTTCCAAGCATAAGGGCCGGAACCCTAACAATCTTCGGCTCAACAGTCGGGACTTCAGCTACCTCTAGCTCAACAGCCAGGGCTCCGGCAACTTCCAGCTCGGAAGCTGGAACTTCTGGCGTTGCCAGTGATGGAGTGTCAGCCTCTATCGCCAGGGGCACCTCTTCAACTTCCTTCCTGCGGTCTAGCGCTACCACAGGAACCTCAGGTGAGGACTCCATGTCTAGGCTCACGACAGCTGGCACTGGAGCTGCCATGACCTCCACCTCCGCTTGACGAGCTCAACAATCAAAGCCGGAGCTTCAGCAGAATCAACCTTAGCCGTTGCAACAGGCGTTGAAGCTCCAGGTCCTTTCTTCGACACCCTGGAAATAAAAGGAAGAGAAGATTAAATACACATCCAAAAGCAGGATTAACATTTCAGAGTGAGCAATCAATGCTTACCTTGGGATGCTACCACCCCAGTCGCCTCGGAACCTCTTTTTCTGAGGCCTGGAGCTAGAGCCCACCAAATCTGGTGAGACAACTGCTTTGGACCTCGGTTGAGGAACACTTGCATCCATCGGAGTCCTCTCAGCCGAAGCTTCCCTTCGACGGGAAGAACTTCTGGACTTGGAGCTCCTAGCGAGCATTGCAACCGGAGTTGACTGCCTGGAGCTGATGCCTCTTGAAGGGCTGGCACCAAAGCAGGGGTAGTAGCAGAAGACCTCCCCCTCCAGGGAGAAGCAGCCATCGTGGAAGGAGCAGGCCTGACAGACCTCCCGTCAGCATGCTTCAACTTTCTCTTCCGGCTGGAAGGCTCAGCTGGCTCTTTGCCCTTGCCTTTGCCAATGTCTTCAGTCCTTCGGCTTGGGGCAGGGGCAGGACCACCCTCGGAAGCAACGGGGATCGTCAATCTGATGGTCAGAAGCCTTTCCACCTCACCAAGATCGTCAAGCGCCAGCATACTCCCCCGGAGCTCCGTGCTGAACTGCGCCTCCATGTTTAGAGGGGGGAAAGCCGCCGACGGAGTTAAGTCATCGCCTTCGACGTCAATTCCATGCTGGAACTTCTTGAGATGAAGCTCCAAAGCTGCACCATCCAAGTTGGATTTCAGACCAATTTCAATCCGGTCTTCATCCATCACGCTATTGAGGGCCCACACAAGCTTCTCCCTCTTCTTCAGCAGAGCCCACCTGTTTACCAGGAAGTTGCAGAAGACCATCTGGGGGGTCACTCCACCTTCCACGCATTCGCGGATCCTGGTCAAAGCAGGGTTGAAGGCCTCTGACAGCATCGGAACCACACTCCATGCGTCAGTGTCAACATTTGGGAGACCTTCGGGCAACTCTAACTTCTCGTGCTCCTCTGCTGTGATGATGATCCAATCTTTCTTCTAGTCGTCCCACTTGCTGGAAGGAAACAACCTCAAGTATTTGAAGGGGCATTTCTTGTGCTTCATGAAATAGTGGAAGCCAAGAAATTCGGACCCCTTCCCGGTGGTGTGGATGGTGAAGAAAGTGCGGAAGAGCTCGACGCAGGGGGAATACCCACCCACATCTCACAGAAGTGGACAAATGTTGACACAAGAAGAAGAGAATAAGGGCCAAGGTGGTACAGCTACAGACCATAGAAGTCCAGCAGCATCAAAAGGAAAGTTGAGAAAGGTGGGATCATCCCCACCATGGCATATGTAGAGAAATACACCATGTCGCTGTTGCGCTCCTTCTTGAACGGGAGCTTGTCGACGCGGACCAGATGGTTGAAGGAGTCGCTGGACCACCCCATGTAGGTCCAGACCTTCTTCAGATCATCATCGCTCTTGAGACGGCTCTTGGGGAGACCCAACTCCATCGCGACAAAGTGGAGCAAAAGATGGAAAGTTAGGCAGAGTTTGGGAGGTTCTGAGCGCAAAGATGATCGAAGGCATAAAGAGTCCTCAACCCGTGCAAACTTTCCTTCTTAAGTAAGCCTCTGTGAATCTTGGATGGAAACCGCAATGAGATCAAGAGTACTTTTCGAAAATCTACCCCGTCAATGACGAGTGGGCCTAGGGCCACCCCGACAAAAAGGTCTAGGTCCTTACCCAAGGCCAACTGTTGCCATGATGAGTGGCGGGAAACCCAAAGTTGGCACTCTGACAGGGAGCACAAAACCGATACGGTTTTCGTATTGGGAACCAGCGACCTTCAATTGCGTGAGATCCGCACTCAAAGATCTCATCTGTCGTATTCATGACAAGTCACACGTCGAAGGTTCACCCCCGAACCGCAACTCTATCGGCGCATCACAGGAATTTTTGAAAATCGAAGCGCGGGAATCAAGAATGGCCCCACCTCTAGCAGAACAACTTAAACCAAGGGGTTTCTTCCAGAGGTGGGCCCGGGGGCCACTGTCGGTACCCTACGTACCGGGTACCCCACGATACCACAACAAGGGTAAGAAAGTTCCACCCGTCAGAGTCGAAGGCCATTGCTGGTCTCACATGTCACGTTGCACCGGACCCGCTCCCCTCATATGACTGGTTCTCGAGTTAACACGTGTAAAATAAGCCCGGAACAGAACTCCCAACCAAGGGAAGCTCCGGCGACTACACGTGTACAATGGCCTGGGGACCTAGCCCCCGTCAGAGAGGAGCTCTGGTACTGACACGTGTACAGCAACCCCGGACCTGCTCTCCAGCAAGGGAAAGCTCCGGATCTGACACGTGTGGAGCCTCCGGACCTTCGTCACCAATGGAAATACAAGCCGGACAAGTCCATTACAGACATTCAAGGATGGTTAAAGCGGCAGTTACAAGGTCTGATAATGTGCCATTAATACCATATTAATGACACACGATCAGTGTACCGTTAATAGCAGTAATGCTGCCATGAAGGCACGTTACCACACCATTAATTGTACTTAATACTCTTTAGACAGTGTATTAGGTCATTAAGCACGCCAGGGCCACATGTCGGGCCAGGCTAGCTTTGTAACGGTCAGTCCTAGAACTATAAAAGGGCTGCACCACGCGAGCACGGGAGGAGGGGCGAGACAATCGAAACCTGACCATAGCGAACTCGCTCAATACAATTACACAAACCCCGTGGAGTAGGGTGTTACACTTAGGCAGCCTGAACCATGTAAATCTTTGAGGTCACCATATTGATATTGATCTTGAGCTCCCTAACCACAAAACAACCTCTGCAGGCTGTTTCTCAACGGGTCCGGGGGAAGTGTCGTATTCCACACTTTGACAATGCTATTCCTAGTTTGTGAGTTAAACTTAGATTTCTTGAGAAATTCTAAAAAAATTTAAGTTACTCTCATTAGATTGGAAATACCTATCAAAGCCATATGATATTTTACATTGATAGACCATATGCATATGTTATTTGTCTTCACATTGAGATTAGTCAAACTAGTATACACCTATGTGAGAATTCATTCGTTTCTTTTTAGTTCAGGACTTCACTTGCACATGCTATACTTCTACACTAGAAGCAAGCGAAATTCCATCATACCATCATTCCACAATAAAAAGAGAAACTCCATACCCTTCATGCTTAGTACTCACTCCATGTTTATTGCATTAGAAGGGAGTAGAAGACATGGCTACCAGAAAAAAAAAGATGTGTGGTAAGAATGGTTTAGAATTCACATAGATATAAGTTTGCTTCAAGACAAGGACTTGGATGTGTGCTTATGCAGGAAGGTGAAGTGGTCGCCTAGGCATCGAGGCAATTGAAGAAGCATGAGCAGAATTACCCAACACATGATTGGGAACTTGCAGCTGTGGTACATGCATTGAAGATTTGGAGACACTATATCCTTGGACATAGGTGTGAAATTTATACGGATCATAAGAGTCTCAAGTACATATTCACACAAACGGACATGAATTTGAGGCAACACAGATGGTTGGAGCTCATCAAGGATTATGATGTGGGGATCAATTATCACATAGGAAAGGCTAATGTAGTGGCCGATGCTCTAAGTAGAAAAGGAGTAAGTCATCAACTCATGGTTCGAGAGCTGCCATCTGAGTTATGTAAGGAGGTTGAATGGTTGAACCTTTGATTTGTAAATGAGATGGGGATAATGGAGTTAAATCCGACCTTGGAACAAGAAATTCGGGAAGGCCAAACCAAGGATGAGGAAATTCAGGAAATCAAGGAAAGTACCCAAGAAGGGAGAGAATTCAGATTTGATGAGGATGAACATGGTACTCTATGACTTGGTAAAAGGATTGCCGTGCCTAATATGAAGCATATTCGGGAAACAATATTAAAAGAGGCGCATGACTCGCCATACTCAATTCACCCCGGTTGTACAAATATGTACAAGGAATTGAAGGCTTGTTATTGGTGGGCTAGCATGAAAAAGGACATAGCTGAATATGTAGCTTTTTGTGATGTATGCCAACGGGTGAAGGCAGAACATCAAAGGCCAGCTGGATTATTGCAGCCATTAAAGATTCCGGAATGAAAGTGGGAAGAAATCGGTATAGATTTTATAGTTAGATTGCCATGTACTCAGTCCGGGACTCCATATGTGTAATTGTGGATCGGTTAACCAAGTCAGTTCACTTTATTCCCGTCAAAACCACCTTTAATGGAGAGAAATTGGCGGAACTGTACATGGGAAGAGTAGTATGCTTGCATGGAGTTCCAAAGAAGATAGTGTCAGATAGAGGTTCTCAATTTACCTCCAGGTTTTGGCAAAAGCTGCATGAAGCATTGGGTACAAGGTTGAATTTCAGTTCAGCATATCATCCTCAAACGGATGGACAAACTGAGGGGACCAATCAGATTTTGGAGGACATGTTAAGAGCTTGTGCCTTAAAGCATGGGAAAAGTTGGGACAAGAGCTTTCCATATGCGGAATTCTCATATAACAACAGTTATCAAGCAAGCTTGAAGATGTCACCTTATGAAGCACTATATGGAAGGAAGTGTAGGACACCTTTGTTTTGGAATGAGACAGAGGAAAATCAGGTGTTTGGACCTGAAATGTTGTAATAAGCTGAGAAACAAGTCCAGATTATTCGTGAAAACTTGAGGGCTGCTCAATCAAGGCAAAAAGGCTATGTGGATAATCGACAAAGAAACCTAACCTTTGAAGTAGAAGATTTTGTTTAATTCAAGGTGTCACCAATGAGATGTCATATGAGGTTTAACATAAGAGGCAAGCTAGCGCCTCGATATATTGGACCATTCAAGATTTTGGGCAAAAAAGGAGAAGTAGCATATAAGTTGGAGATGCCAGCTCACTTAGCAGATGTTCATGTTGTCTTTCATGTTTCCCATCTCAAGAAGTGCTTGAGAGTGCCAAAAGAACAAGTGCCAATGGAAGAATTGGAATTAGAGGCAGATTTGACTTATGCCGAGCAACCGGTCACTATCTTGGAAACCAAGGCGAGAGTCACAAGGAATAAGGTGATTAGATGGTGTAAAGTTCAATGGAAACATCACACAGAATCAGAGGCAACCTGGGAGTTGGAAGATGATCTCAAGAAGGAATTTCCCTATCTTTTCTCTTTTGCATCGAATCTCGAGGGCGAGATTCATTTTAAGGGGGTTAGGTTTGTAACACCCTCATTTTCATCCATCATGCATTACATACATTCTTATACATGTTTAGAATTAAGAAACATAAAAAGGAATGAGTTAAAAATGAATTAGAAGCAAAATAACACTTAAAAGTCTATACAAGAGCGGACTTGTCTGGTTTGTACCCCGGACTAGTCTGGTTTCCCTCTCTGTTGCCCTCCGGACTTATCCGTTTTTGCAACGGACTAATCAATTGACTATCTGTTCCGTTCCGGACTTGTCCATGGTTGAGAGCGGACTAGTCCGATCTTTGGTCCGATTTTCCAATAAGTTGCCAAAACCTCGAACTTGTCCATTTAATGTCAGGACTTGTCCGTTTTGCTCCCTAAACAAGACTGGACTTGTCCGGACCTTCTACTGGATTTGTCCGATATTGTTTCTTTTGCAAAACAGACTAGTCCGGTCCATTGTGCGGACTAGTCCGGCCTGCTAATTTCCACTCAATTTATGTTATTTCCTCACGATTTGTTTTTGGGTAACCGCCTTATTTGGGACCAAGGACGTCGTGTACAAACCTCTTTGGAGCCCATGTGGGACTCCACACCGGCCTATACCCACCTTACACTCGAATTCCATCAAACCCTAGCCTCTACCTCTATATAAACAACCCCACCCCTCAACTCTACATCCTTTTGCCTCAATTGGAAGACCAGAAACCCTAGTTCGTGCAGAGCCGCTATCAAGGAGGGCGAAGGAGATCCCGAGCAAGGAGAAGAAGAGGAGGAAACGAAAGATGATCAAGTAATCAAGATCTTCATCAACTTTGCGGTCTTCATCGCCAATTCACCCTCAACTCTTCATCATCAACCCTAGATCGTCAAGATTCAAGTTTCATCTTCAATTCTTGATCTTTGGAGTTCTAATAAAAACGTGGTATTCCTTCTACTTTCTCTTTTTCCACATAAATTCAACCCCAATTCTCCAAATTCTCGTAAATCAAGAAAACCCTGATTGCAGTCTGTCCAGGGTGGACTAGTTCGGCCTATGAAACCGGACTTGTTCGGCCTCTGAACCTGAGTTGTGCTGAACTAATTCCAAATTGACTCGAATCAATTCCAAACCTGTCCAAACTTGTTAAAAACTATTAGAACCAGTTAGTAAACATTAATAGTAACTTATTAACAAGTTTCACTTCATAATTGCATTAATCATGCATGATATGGCATATTGAGTACTATATGAGCATTATTTGATTGAATTGTGTGTTTTGTATGTTTGTCGCTCGGAATAGAAGGTGTTGCACTAGAGAGTGTTGCGGAGGACCTCCAGTACAAGAATTTTGAATACTTTGATCCAAACCAAGCCCAAGAGCAAGGCAAGTGTCCTTGAACATATTGATCTTATTTTGACAATAAACATTTTGTTTGCAAAACTGCATGCTTGTGTCAATTTGATGGAAATCCTATCATAGGAAGTTTACTAGATTTGTTTAACCACCCTTGTCACCTGGAATACATAGTAGAGAGTCGGGAAGGGATTTTTACCTTTTTGCTTCGCTTAATTAATCTGGATGGAAAAACAACTATACCATTTAATTATGCATTAATGAGATTATGGTTAATATGAATTGGTCAATATGACATGGTAATGGGTGATCTAAGCAAGCATGGTATGTGGATGGTTGGATGTTATGGTGGTTTGCTTGCTTTAGATCTAAGGACCGGTTCGTGGAGCGACCATCTAGGATTTATAGTGCCACAATGAGGCCAAATATGGGTGCGGCATAGCTGATTAATTAGGGTATTGCTAGTATTGAGCGGATCATTTGGCGCACCAGGGAAGGGGAGTCAGATCGGATTTTCATATGGTTGGTGGGACTCCCTGGGATCCAAATGGCACAAGAGGGGGCCCTTGGTTGAAGATGTTGCTCAGTTGGAGACATCACCACCAGTGAAACCTCAGTGGGTCCGTACATGCTAGTAGTCCCTTTGTAAAGGCTATTTTGTGATCTCTTGGCCATACACCTATGGTAGTGTTTTGGCATAATGGAGGTTTTCTTTAGTTGCCGACGGGTGATGAACTCACAAACACGTGGGTAAAGCGGTACAACCTCTACAGCGTGTCTTAAAAACTATCATGATAGCCGTGCTCCCGGTTATGAGCAACCTGGACCCTCACATGATTAGAAGGAAATTGGGATTTGGGATGATATTTGGGATGGTTTGGTACTGGTCATGGTTGGTAATATGGTTATGGACTGATTATGGCAATGGATATGGTCAATGGTAATGAGAAATCAGGAATATGGATGATGGTAATGAATACGGACTGGTATTGCGATAACTACATGGTTTATGATTGGTTTGCTTCACATACATAATATATATTGCTTTTCAAATGTTTTAATGTACTTTTCAGCACTTAGACATTATTATATTCGTCATTTGTATCAGCTACATGTCATACTTTCCACACTAGCTGAGTATGACATGTACTCACTCATGCAATTCCTCCACCAACAGTTGCAGGTCAGGTTTGAGAATATAATGATGATAATGCGGAGTTCTAGGCCGTGTCTGCCATCATCTTTGCCTGTGGAGTGTTTGGAGCTGCGTTATACCCTATTTCCTAGTTTGCTTAGCTGCATAGTTGCTTAATTAGTTTATTTCCGCTCCATTAGTTCAAACTTGTTATTAACATTCATTAGAGCTTGTATTCGAGGATAAAATGAATTGTGTAGTAAAAGTGGTTAATTAATCTTGTTCTGTGGAAATTTTCTGTATAACGTTTGTGTGCGTTCACTTGGTTCATTTCGGAACTGGGTGTCACAAATTGGTATCAGAGTCATAGGTTGACCGTAGAACGCAGACTAGATAAAATGGACACTTTAGAGCACATAGGAACACTCAGGAATCGTTGTGTTTGTTCTTGGTGTATTGATTTCTATGTATTGTTACTTGTGTGCTTAGTAGAGAATTTTGAGATGCTTTAGCATTGCCATGTCCATATAGGCTAGGATAGGTAGTTTCTTAGTTTCATATCCCTTGATACATATAGTTGGGGACGCTTTCTAAATTCTTATCTCTTGTCTTTCTTTAGATGGTGAGGACTCGCAACCAGTGGGATGGCAATGGTGAGGAGGAGAACCATGAAGCACCACAAAACAATAATAGACAAGGACCTGCCCAGGGCGCTATCAACCTTGAGCACCTTTTGACTATGCAAAACTAGCTCATACAGACCATGTTACAGACTATGGGACATCTGCGGGTTGGCAACAACAACAATTATCCCCACATGCCTCCACCACCACCCCCACCTCCTCATACTGGTTGGGAGAATTTATGAGGACTAGGCCACCAACCTTTGCTCAAGCTGCCGACCCTATGGATGCCGATGATTGGCTCAAGTCTGGGGAGAAGAAGCTCGCTATAGTCCAATGCAGTGACCGAGAGAAGGTGCTATTCGCATCTCATCAAATTGTTGGAGCAGCTGCCGATTGGTGGGATTCACTATGCAACACCCATGAAAATAAAGAGAGGATTACTTGGGCTGAATTCAAGGAGAGTTTCCGTTATCATTATGTGCCTGAGGGTGTTATGATTTTGAAGAGGCAAGAATTTGAGAACCTGAGGCAGGGAAGATCGAGTGTGGATGAATATCTCAACAAATTCACTTAACTTTCAAGGTATGCGCCTGAGGATGTGAGCCGGGAAAGCCGAAAGCAATACTTGTTCATGAGAGGCTTGAACAATGAGATCCAAGTGCAATTGTTGAATTGTGATTATGCCAATTTTCAGAAGCTTGTGGACAAAGCTATTGTTGTTGATAACAAGGTCCGTGAGATGGAGCAAGACAACAAGAGGAAGGCACCATATCAAGGGCAGCAACAAGGAAGTAATGTGCGCCCTTGCTTTGCACCACCCAATACGCCTTATTACAGCTCTTATACTCGTGTACAGCGCCCTGGTTATGCACCGCGCCCAGCTCAATTTGTGCAGCAACGCTCTGACATGCAAGCACCTAGGCCTCCAATGCCTTATGCACCTCATCCCAACCTTCTTGGTGCAAATGTGCAGAATCAAGTTCGTCCCAATAATTCTGTTGCAGTTAGGAAGTGGTATACATGTGGAGAAGCAGGACACTTTGCACATCAATGTCCTAAGTCAGGCCTTGGTCAAGGAAGCAATGCTCAAAGACAGAACCCAAGACCCAATGGAGGACAGCCGCAATGGAACCGTGGACAGCAAAATTTTGCACGTGGCAATGTGAACCATGTCTCAACAGAGGAAGCTCAACAAGCGGATGACGTGGTCATTGGTATGTTTCTCGTAAACTCCAACCCAGTGACTATGTTATTTGATTATGGAGCATCGCATTCATTCATTGCATCAAAGTATGTAGCCAAGTATAGTTTTCCTATCTCTCATATGAAGTATACTCTATTTCTTAAGTCTCCTGGAGGAGAGATGAGGACAAATATAGTATGTCCAAAAGTAAGCCTTAGAATAAGGGGGGTAGACTTCTTTGCCAACCTCATTGTTTTGGATTCTCAAGGATTGGACATTATACTTGGTATGGACTGGTTGAGGAAGCACATGGAGTCATTGAATGTGCCACAAAGACGGTGAATTTGACCAATGAGGAATGGATCACCATAGAATTTGAAGCAACTCAACATGCACCGAAGCAATTGGAGCTGAACCACATGGATGGTGCCGCAATTGAGGAGATTCCAGTAGTGTGTGAATTCTTGGACGTGTTTCCGGAAGAGTTGCGAAGTATGCCACCTGATCGAGACATTGAGTTTGTTATTGATTTAATACCTGGAACTACACCTATAGCTAAAAGGCCATATAGGATGCCTCCTAAGGAGTTAGCAGAGCTCAAGAAGCAGATTCAAGAGCAACTAGAGAAGGGTTTTATTCGCCCAAGCTCTTCACCTTGGGGAGCGCCTGTTCTTTTCGTGGACAAGAAGGATGGATCACAAAGGATGTGTGTGGATTACCGAGCTCTCAGTGAGGTGACCATCAAGAACAAGTACACCTTGCCCCGCATAGAGGATTTGTTCGATCAGATGAAGGGTGCTTGTGTCTTCTCCAAGATTGATTTGAGGTTGGGGTACTTCCAAATGAAGATTAGACCATTGGAGATTGCCAAGACAGCCTTTCGGACACAATATGGATCTTATGAGTACACTGTGATGTCCTTTGGATGGACCAATGCACCTGCCTACTTTATGTACCTCATGAATAAGGTCTTCATGAAGTACTTGGATAAATTCGTCGTGGTGTTTATTTATGATATCATGATCTACTCAAAGGACGAGAAGGAGCATGAGGAACACATGAGGCTTACGTTGCAGAAATTGAGGGAGCATCAATTGTATGCCAAGTTCAGCAAGTGCCAGTTTTGGTTGAAAGAGGTGTCATTTTTGGGTCATATCATCTCAAGAGGAGGAGTATCGATTGAGCCCAGAAAAGTGAGGGACATTTTGAAATGGGAGCCACGACAAAACGTAAAGGAAATACGGAGTTTTCTTGGGATGGCCGGATATTACTGTAGATTCATCAAGGACTTTCCAAGATAGCCAAGCCCATGACGGAAATGTTAAAGAAGGGGAAGGCTTTCCAATGGACCCAAGCTTGCCAAGATAGTTTTGCGGAGCTAGAGAAGAGGTTAACAACAGCCCCAGTTTTGATATTGTCGGATGTGGGTAAGCATTTTGATATATACTGTGATGCTTCAAGACAAGGACATGGATGTGTGCTTATGCAGGAAGATCAAGTGGTCGCCTACGCATCGAGGAAATTGAAGAAGCATG
Source organism: Tuctoria greenei (assembly GCA_036927565.1). NCBI lineage: Eukaryota > Viridiplantae > Streptophyta > Magnoliopsida > Poales > Poaceae > Tuctoria > Tuctoria greenei. The sequence goes on from JAYESD010000221.1 coordinate 36,522, forward strand.
ATCTGAATTACCCAACACATGATTTGGAACTTGCAGCCGTGGTACATGCATTGAAGATTTGGAGACACTATATCCTTCGACATAGGTGTGAAATTTATACGGATCATAAGAGTCTCAAGTATACCTGAATTTGAGGCAACGAAGATGGTTGGAGCTCATCAAGGATTATGATGTGGGAATCAATTATCACCCAGGAAAGGCTAATGTAGTGGCCGATGCTTTAAGTAGAAAAGGAGTAAGTCATCAACTCACGGTTCGAGAGTTGCCATCCGAGTTATGTAAGGAGTTTGAACGGTTGAACCTTGGATTTGTGAACGAGATGGGGATAATGGAGTTAAATCCGACCTTGGAACGAGAAATTCGGGAAGGCCAAACCAAGGATGAGAAAATTCAGAAAATCAAGGAAAGTATCCAAGAAGGGAGAGAATTCAGATTTGATGAGGATGAATATGGTACTCTATGGCTTGGTAAAAGGATTGTCGTGCGTAATGTGAAGCATATTCGGGAGACAATATTAAAAGAGGCGTATGACTCACCATACTCAATTCACGCCGGTTGTACAAAGATGTACAAGGACTTGAAGGCTTGTTATTGGTGGGCTAGCATGAAAAAGGACATAGTTGAATATGTAGCTGTGTGTGATGTATGCCAACGATTGAAGGCGGAACATCAAAGGCCAGCTGGATTATTGCAGCCATTAAAGATTCCATATGGAAGTGGAAAGAAGTTGGCATGGATTTTATAGTTGGATCGCCACGTACTCAGTCCGGTTATGACTCCATATGGGTAATTGTGGATCGATTAACCAAGTCAGCTCACTTTATTCCCGTCAAGACCACCTTTAATGGAGAGAAATTGGCAGAACTGTATATGGGAAGAGTAGTATGCTTGCATGGAGTTCCAAAGAAGATAGTGTCAGATAGAGGTTCTCAATTTATCTCCAGGTTTTGGCAAAAGTTGCATGAAACATTGGGTACAAGGTTGAATTTCAGTTCAGCATATTACCCTCAAACGGATGGACAAACTGAGAGGACCAATCAGATTTTGGAGGACATGTTAAGAGCTTGTGCCTTAAAGCATGGGAAAAGTTGGGACAAGAGCTTGCCATATGCAAAATTCTCATACAACAATAGTTATCAAGCAAGCTTGAAGATGTCACCTTATGAAGCCCTATAAGGAAAGAAGTGTAGGACACCTTTGTTTTGGAATGAGACAGGGGAAAATCATGTGTTTGGACCTGACATGTTGCAAGAAGCTGAGAAACAAGTCCAGATTATACGTAAAAACCTGAGGGATGCTCAATCAAGGCAAAAGGCTATGTGGATAATCGGCGGAGAAACCTAGCCTTTGAAGTAGGAGATTTTGTTTAACTCAAGGTGTCACCGATGAGAGGTCATAAGAGGTTTAACATAAGAGGCAAGCTAGCACCTCGATATATTGGACCATTCAAGATATTGGGCAAAAGAGAAGAAGTAGCATATGAGTTGGAGATGCCAGCTCACTTAGCAGATGTTCAGGATGTCTTTCATGTTTCCCAGCTCAAGAAGTGCTTGAGAGTGTCAGAAGAACAAGTGTCAATGGAAGAATTGGAATTAGAGGCAGATTTGACTTATGCCAAGCAACCGATCGCTATCTTGGAAACCAAGGAGATAGTCACAAGGAATAAGGTGATTAGATGGTGTATAGTTCAATGGAAACATCACACAGAATCAGAGGCAACCTGGGAGTTGGAAGATGATCTCAAGAAGGAATTTCCCTATCTTTTCTCTTCTGCGTCGAATCTCGAGGGTGAGATTCATTTTAGGAGGGGTAGGTTTGTAACACCCACATTTTTATCCATCATGCATTGCATATATTCTTATACATGTTTAGAATTAAGCAACATAAAAAGGAACGAGTTAAAAATGAATTAGAAGCAAAATAACACTTAAAAGTCTGTACAAGTGCGGACTTGTCCGGTTTGTACCCCGGACTAGTCCAGTTTCCCTCTCTGTTGCCCTCTGGACTTATCCGTTTTTGCAATGGACTATCCGATTGACTCTCTGTTATGTTCCGTACTTGCTCGTGGTTGAGAGCGTACTAGTCCCACCTTTGGTCCAGTTTTCCAATAAGAGTTCAAAACCCCGGACTTGTCTGATCCATGCCGGACTTGTCCATTTTGCTCTCTGGACAAGACCGGACTTGTTCGTACCTTCTATTGAATTTGTCCGATATTGTTTCTGTTCCAAAATAGACTAGTCCGATCCGTTGTGTGGACTAGTCCGGCCTGCTGAATTCCACTCGGTTTTGTTATTTCCTCACAATTTGTTTTTGGGTAACCGCCTTATTTGGGCCCAAGGACTTTGTGTCCAAACTCTTTGGAGCCCATGTGGGACTCCACACTGGCCTCTACCCACCTTAGACTCGAATTCCATGAAACCCTAGCCCCACCTCTATATAAACAACCACCTCTCAACTTTACATCCTTTTGCCTCAATTGGAAGACCACAAACCCAAGTTCGTGCAAAGCCGCTATCAAGGAGGGAGAAGGAGATCCTAAGTAAGGAGAAGAAGAGGAGGAAGCGAAAGAGGATCAAGTAATCGAGATCTTCATCAACTTTGTGTTCTTCATCGCTAATTCACCCTCAACTCTTCATCATCAAGCCTAGATCGTCAAGATTCAAGTTTCATCTTCAATTCTTGATCTTTGGTGTTCTAAAAACGTGGTATTCCTTCTACTTTCTCTTTTTCCACGTCAATTCAACCCCAATTCTCAAAATTCTCGTAAATCAAGAAAACCCTGATTGCAGTCTGTCCAGGGCGGACTAGTCTGGCCTCTGAAACCGGACTTGTCCGTCCTCTAAACCTGAATTGTGCTGAATTAATTCCAAATTGACTCGAATCAATTCCAAACCCGTCCAAACTTGTTAAAAACTATTAGAACCAGTTAGTAAACATTAATAGTAACTTATTAACAAGTTTCACTTCATAATTGCATTAATCATACATGTCATGGCATATTGAGCACTATATGAGCATTATTTGATTGAATTATGTGTTTTGTATGTTTGTTGCTCGGAATAGAAGGTGTTGCGCTAGAGAGTGTTACGGAGGACCTCCAGTACCAGAATTTTGAAGACTTTGATCCAAACCAAGCCCATGAGCAAGGCGAGTGTCCTTGAACATATTGATCCTATTTTGACAATAAAGGTTTTGTCTGCAAAACTGCATGCTTGTGTCAATTTGATGGAAATCCTATCATAGGAAGTTTACTAGCTTTGTTTAACCACCCTTGTCACCTCGAATACATGGTAGAGAGTCGGGAAGGGCTTTTTACCTTTTTGCTTCACTTAATTAATTGGGATGAGGAAACAACTATACCATTTAATTATGCATTAATGAGATTATGGTTAATATGAAGTGGTTAATATGACATGGTAATGAGTGATCTAAGCAAGCATGGTATGTGGATGGTTTGATGTTATGGTGGTTTTGCTTGCTTTAGATCTAAGGACCGGTTCGTGGAGCGACCATCCAGGATTTATAGTGCCACAACGAGGCCAAGTATGACTGTGGCGTAGCTGATTAATTAGGGTTTTCCTCGTATTGAGCGGATCATTTGGCGCACCGGGGAAGGGGAGTCAGATTGGATTTTGATATGGTTGGTGGGACTCCCTGGGATTCGGATGGCACAAGAGGGGGCCCTTGGTTGAAGATGTGCTCAGTTGGAGACATCGCCACCAGTGAAACCTTAGTGGGTCCATACATGCTAGTAGTCCCTTTGTAAAGGCTATTTTGTGATCTCTTGGCCATACACCTATGGTAGTGTTTTGGCATGATGGAGGTTTTCTTTAGTCGCCGACGGGTGATGAAATTACAAACACGTGCGTAAAGCGGTACAACCTCTACAGAGTGTCTTAAAAATTATCATGATAGCCTTGCTCCCAGTTATGAGCAACTTGGACCCTCACATAATAAGATGAAATTGGGTTTTGGGATGGTTTGATATTGGTCATGGTTGGTAATATGGTTATGGACTGATTATGGCCATGGATATGGTCAATGGTAATGAGATATTTTGAATATGGATGATGGTAATGAATACGGACTGGTATTACGGTATGTACATGGTTTATGATGGGTTTACTTCACATACATAATATATATTGTTTTTCAAATGTTTTAATGTACTTTTTAGCACTTAGCTCAGGATTGGGAGTATAACGATGATAATGCGGAGTTTTAGGCCGTGTCTTCTATCAGCTTTGCATGTGGAGTGTTTGGAGCAGCGCTATACCCTATTACCTAGTTTGCTTAGCTGCATAGTTGCTTAATTAGTTTATTTCCGCTGCATTAGTTCAAACTTGTCATTAACATTCATTAGAGCTTGTATCTGAGGATAAAATGAATTGTGTAATAAAAGTGGTTAATTAATCTTGTTCTATGGTAATTTTCTGTATATCGTTTGTGGTGCACTTGCGTATGTGTGTTGAACATCCTGGGCACATATATGTGTTCACTTGGTTCATTTTCAGAACCAGGTGTCACAAATTAGAACCACTGAAGTCTAGCTCCGGACCTTGCCAAAACTAGTCGGACCTAGCGCCAGAGCTTACCAAAGCTAGTCAGAGCTAGCGTTGGAGCTTACCAAAAACTAGTCGGACCTAGCCACAGCAAGTCGGACCTAGACAAAGTAAGTCGGACCTTACGTCGGACTTTGCTGGAGCTACCCAAAACAAGTCAGAGATTAATAAAGACATGTCGGAGCTATCAAAAACATGCTGGAGCTAAAGACAAAGCTCACCGGAGCTACCTAAAACAAGTCAAACCTTGCGGGAGCTCGGACCTAGAGTCAGACCTTGTTAAAAAGGTGTTTTGGTAGTATTCAAAACTTTTATTGTCAAAGCCAATGTATTTAGCACACATAGGTCTCACAATCTCCCCTTCGTGAATGCATTGGCAACACCACTTAAAATCTGAACATATGCTTATTCACATGAAAAGTTTTGAAAACAATTTCTCCACCTTTTTTGAAAAACAAATGAGATAGAAATAAATAAATTTCACCCCTTCCCCTTGCATACTCCCCCCCCCCCCCTGAGAGGAATTGTGCCAAAAACACTTGTGAATATGTGCAATGCGTGATCAATGTCTCCCCTTTTGACAATGTATTCAGCAAGGTACGAAAGAGAAATTTTAATTTGTTATGAGCACATTATAACATATACATATAAAACAAATCTCATCCAAGTCATACTATAAAGTAACTTATACTATAACAATAAGATACATAAAGTAGTGTAAGCCATGCCAGATATCAAATGTAATTTTCAATTTAAGCAAGTCATGATCTCACAAACTTAACTATTTCAAGACCTGAAAGCATGACACTTGTTGTTGCAATTTTGGTCATCATTTAAAGCACAAATTTTGATCACATAACATTTGCAAGAGATTATATGTGCATTTGCCTTTTCTAACCAACCAAGCTAAGCCTATGTCATTTGAAAATCAGAAGCTTAAGGACATGTCATTTGCAACAAGTGAATTACCTAGAAAATTGATACACAACTTCTTCCAAGTTCATATCTGAGTGCAATGATAAGCCATCTCAAAAGAAGAAGTGTGATGCATGCATATTCTCTTGATCTTTTCTCAATTTATATTTGACCATAAAAATCTTAACAAGTGAGTCGATTACTTGATTAATTTTTTATGATTAAAAGCACTTGTGAGCATGCAACAAGTTCAAAACAGCAAGAAAGTTCGATCATGACCAGATTTAGTGTACGTAATTATTCCAATTAATAGTCATGGCAAAAACTACAAAATGTATAACAAGAGTAATATAGTAAGAACTTTCAGCTTGAAAAAGGAATCACAAAGTCATATATATATGCAATATTATGCTCATATTATTTTAATTTTGGATTCACACATATACTTCCTAAGTTTGAAAACTACCCCTCAATTTAAGCCATGGGGATGCATAACCTCTATTTCACTACGAATGAACAAAAACGAGTGAAATCCAAAGATTTTGTAAAAATATCAGTCAATTGTTGTTCGGTATCTATGTGGTGAAGCACAATGTTTATTTGTTCAACATTATCATAGAGAAAGTGATACCTAATGTCAATGTGCTTTGTTCTCGAATGTTGCACATGATTTTTAGCAATGCAAATGACACTAGTGTTATCACAAAACAGTGGAACATTATCTAGATCAACCCCATAGTCCTTAAGTGTTTGAACAATCCGAAGAATTTGTGAACATGCGCTAGCAGCAGCTACATATTCAGATTCTGCTGTAGATTGTGCAACTGAACTTTGTTTTCTAGAGGACCAAGCAACAAGTGAATTACCTAGAAAATGACAAGCACCCGAGGTACTTTTCCTATCAATCCTACAACCCCCAAAATCAGCATAAGAAAAAGCTCTCAATGAAACGGTTGAGGAAGACGGAAGAAAAATGCCAAATTCTTGAGTTTTATATAAGTACCTGAGAATCCTTTTGACGACTCGACGATGTGAAGCACGTGGTGAAGCTTGAAACCGTGTCCAAAGACATATGCTGAATTATATGTCCGTTCTTGATGTCCTGAGGTACAAAAGTGATCCGATCATGCTTCTATATTCCTTTGGTCCACGGGTTCACCATCTTCATCAAGTTCAAGTGTCATTGTTGTACCCATTGGTTTCCGAAGAGGCTTCCTTTTGTCCATGTTAAAGCGCTTAAGAAGGTCTCTTGTATACCTCATTTGATGCACAAAGGTAACTTCGTTGGTTTGCTTGATTTGCAGCCCCAAGAAGTAAGTGAGTTCACCCATCATACTCATTTCAAATTCTGAACTCATCATCGCTGAAAACTTGGACACAAGATCATGAGAAGCACAACCAATGATAATATCATCCACATACAGTTGAACGAATAGTGAGTCATTGCCATGCCTAAGAACAAAAAGAGTTTTATCTACCTTGCCCATGGTAAAACCTTTTTCAATTAAGAAAGTTTTTAACCTATTGTACCATACTCTAGGAGCTTGTTTTACACCATACAGGGCTTTAGTTAGTTTGAAAACATGATTAGGAAATCTGGATTTTCAAAACCAGGTGGTTGCTTAACATAAACCTCCTCATCATGTAGCCATTAAGAGAAGCACTTTTTACATCAATTTGATATAACTTGAAACCATTTGATGCGGCAAAGGCTAATAAAATTCTTATGGCTTCTAATCTAGCAACGGAGCAAAAGTTTCTTCAAAATCTAGGCCTTCAATTTGTGTGAAACCTTGAGCAAGCAATCTAGCTTTATTCCTAATTACTACACCATCCTCATTTTGTTTGTTTTTAAACACCCATTTAGTTCGGATTAAGGTGTGGTTATGAGGTGGAGGTACAAGTTTCAAAACATTATTTCTTTCAAAGTTTTCTAACTCTTCTTGCATGGCAATAATCCAAGATTCATTAGTGAGTGCATGTGATATATTTTTGGGTTCAAAAGCAGCAACAAAAGCAGAATAAGTATGAGAATTGGGGTCGAAAAACCTAGATCTTGTAACTTGTTCATGCAAGCGTCCAATTATCTGTTGTGGGGGATGATTCTTGTAAATCCATAGGGGAACAAATGTCTCACGAGCTTCTTCTTCATCAGGTTTATTGCAGATTGATGAGCTTGTGGCTTGTGGATGATCAGGACCAACAGAGGTGATAGTCGGAGCTTGTTCAAAGTTTGGAGTTGGACATGTGTCAGCTTTGGAACTATCAAGCAGTATCACCGACTCTTCTTCTTCGAAAATACACTCCCCCTAAGGATATGTATCTGATCCTGCAGTACCTGTGCTAGTACCTGGGCTAGCTTCATCAAAAGAAACTTCACAAGTCTCTATAATTTTGTTAGTTTCCAATAAAAGCACACAATAACCTCTAGTGTGAGATGGATAACCAAGAAACATGCCATCTTCGGATCTAGATTAGAATTTATCAAGATTTCCATGTTTCTTAACAAAGCATTTGCAACCAAAAACCCTAAAGTGTGAAACACAGGTCCTATGTCCAAACTGAAGTTTCTAAGGTGTTTTACGTAGTTTAGTATGCAAGAAAATTCGGTTTGAAACATAATAAGCAGTTGCAATTGCATCTGCCCAAAATTTTCTAGGAGTTTGATATTCATCAAGCATGGTTCTAGCCATCTGAACTAAGGTTCTATTTTTCCTTTCTACAACACCGTTCTGTTGAGGAACATATGATGAAGAAAATTGATGTTCTATTCCATGTTCAGTACAAAAGTGATCGAATGATTGATTTTTAAATTCAGTTCCATTATCACTTCTGATTTCTTTTAACGATACTGGGTGATCAATTAATAGTCTAAGAAATAAAGTACTAAAATGAGTAAAAGCTTCATTCTTAGATGCCATAAAATAAATCCAAGAGTATGTGGAATAGTCATCAACAATTACAAGCACGTACCATTTACCTCCAAAGGATTGTACACATGCCGGACCAATGGTGTTGAGGTGTAAAAGTTGACCAGGTTCAATTGTCATGGTCATCGAGAGAGGAGCATGTGCACCTGCAACCATCTTAGCATGTCTACACAAAGAGCATACAATATCTTTGTCTCCTTTGAGTTTAGGCAAACCACGTATGCGATCAAGAGCACTAACACGAGTGAGGTGATCAAAGCCTGCGTGACAAAGTCTACGATGCCAGAAAAATAAATCTTTTGAATCATTGGCAACTAGACACCTATGCTCAGAAGTTGACATATCAAAATTAGCTTTGAAAACTCTTCCAAAATAAGACATGTTAAACAAAAGCTAACTATTTGAATCTACAACCTTGCAACAATTTTTAGATAAAATTATTTCCAAATTTTCATCAAGCAATTGAAAAATAGAGAGCAAGTTGTATTTCAAATTTTTAACAAGTTCCACATCTTTTAAAGTGTAGTGGTTATTTACTCTAACCGATCCTTTAGCAATAATAGGAGTCGAAGAATTATGGTGAAAGTAACATTTTCTACACGTGACACAAAAGAGAGAGAGAGAGAGAGAGAGAGAGAGAGAGAGAGAGAGGAGAACCATTCTCTGTTACCGGTCATGTGGCGTGAGCATCCTGAATCCACAATCCATATGTTATCCTTCCTCAAGAGTGAAACCTACACGGAAGGACAATACCTCGTTGACTCAATACAGGGGTTATTCAATAAGCATTTAGGAACCCAGTACTAAGCCATTCGACGTCCAGTAGGAACAACACGCGAAGGTTGTGACAAAACAATAGATTTATGAGCCACGGGTTGAGGTTTTCTATTCTTAACTACTAATTTAAAAGTTGTTACTCGTTTAGCATGAAAACCAGTAGCTCCGGAGTTAAGAGCAGTAGTTTCAAAGGAGAAAGTTGAAGCTTCGGATGCAAAGACCAAAGTTCCGAAGGGAACAACAGAAGGTCCGGGAGTTGTCGGAGCTATTGGAACTACCGGAGCTGCCTTTGCAGATTTATTACTAGAAGGTCCGAAAGCTACTTTTTCAAATTTCTGACTCATCAAAGCAGGTTGCATGTTTCTAATTTTAGGTTTAGCATACATAGCAGATTTAGCATGAAAGTTATGAGATCTAGCAGACACTTTATCCTTTTTAATTTGTTTAGCTAGTCTATAACAGAAATCTACGACATGACCATCATTATCACATAAAGTACAATGAAATTTCATTTTGTAATCATGTCTAGATGAGCATCTAGTATTAGAAACAGAATTAGAAAGCACTCTTGCAGATTTAAAAATCACATCCTTTTGTTTAGGGGCAGTTTTGATTAAACCTCTTCCAAATGATCTTACAACGTGAGGTGGATGTATTTAGAATAAGCATGGGAATTAAAACATAAACCAGTTTTATCATTGCAAGGTTTAGAAGAATTTAACAGCAAGTTTAGATTTTTGTTCCCATTGTAAAACCACTCTGGTATCTTATTTTTATTGTCAAGTTCTTTAGAGAAAACTAGGCAGTTTTGGCATGAAGTTATTCCTTTTAGTTTGCAATTGGAACAATATTTAACTTCATGAGAATGTAAAGTGTTGTTCAAAATGGAAATTTCATTCATTGCATCATTAATTTCTTATCAAGAATGTCACATGCAGAACAATGCAGATCATCTATAAAACAAAAAGCATCTTTCAAATTTTTAATATTAAAATCAGATAGTCTTTTGTTCTTTTCGATTTCTTCATCAAGTCTATCTAGAGTGGAGGAGTGTGCACTTCTTAATGTGAACAATTGTTCATAGACTAAGTCACATGAGAGACATGCATCATCACTAGGAATCAAAGTATTTAAACGGTTGATTTTAGATTCTAGTGATTTAATTTTAGCAATATTATCCCTAAGCTTTTTGTCCTTTTTCTTGACAATAATAGTTGCACGAGAAATTGCATCACACATTTCATTACAGGTAGAACATACCTCGTCGTCGTCACCACTGTGTTCTGCATCCTCCTGACTTGATCTTGATCTTGTTTTGCCCGCCATGAAGCATAAGTTGGCTAGATCATCATCATCTTCATTACTTTCAATGTCCACATCACTTGAACTGAGCTCTTGAAGCACAGTGATGAAGTTGTTTATCATCTTGCGTCCTATGGAACCCTTCTTTTTCTTGTTGGAGTTTCTAGAGGTGGTCTTGACCTTGTTCTGCTTCTCTTCACGGGTAGTAGGACCTGAAAGGTTAGGGCATTCTGTATGAAAGTGTCCTATCTTACCACATTCAAAGTATCGTTGAGGTCTAGAGCTTCCTCTCCTTCTAGTTCTCACATTTTGCAATGCTTTTGAAAACTGAGTAGAGATGAGTGCTAGCTCTTCTTCTAGAAATTCTTCAGTCTGTTCCAGGGTTAGTGAAGACAGAAAAGCAAGAGTATTGCAAGATGATGATTGGCTGGAGCTAGGCATATCATGTTGTGAAACGAATGCAATAGACTTATTTGGATTCTTTCATGATAAAATGTCAATTTGATGAGTTTTTAGCTTAGAGTAAAGCACATCTAAAGTAAGAGTACTCATGACAGTTGATTCACGAATGGATGTTACTTTCATCTCTCATATTGTCATGTCCAATGCACTAAGGAGTTGCCTAGCATTCTCAGCATCAGAAAATTTTACGTTGACACTACGTAGATTACTGGGAATTTTATTAAATCACGCAAAAAGTTGATTGATGGACTCAACAGGTTGCATCTCGAAGTGCATGTATTCCTTTTTGAACATATCTCGTTTTACCTCCTTGATTGTGTTGGATCCTTTGTTATAATCACAAAGAGCTCTCCAAACATCGTATGCTGATCGGAGGTGCGCGACACGATCAAAGTCGCTTTGAGTGAGTCCCTGAATGATCAAGTTGCAGACTTTGTTGTTGTTGTCAACGTCCCATAGATTTGGATTCGTAACTTGATCATTTGGTGGCACTTCATAAGGTTTGTATACCTTTTCCCATATCGCGATGCCTTGCGCCTGGATGAATGACTCCATGCGTGCCTTCCAAACCTTGAAATCAATATCACTAAACACACAAGGTTTGGCGGAGTATTTCTCTATTATGATTAGTCAAAACACATGCAAATCAAAGATATTAGAGCACTGTTGCTCTGATACCAATTGTAGGCTCGAAGAGCACGTGAAAAGCTACCAGGGGGTGAATGGTAGATTTAAACTTTTTCAGCAGAAGCAACAAAAACCCATCGGCAAAAAAATGATATGTTAAATAAATCGTGTGTGCAACTAATCTAAACATGTTCAATCCATGACAAAATTAGTAGATATTGAATATAATCAAATCACAAAGACACCACAACAAGAATCACACCAATCAGTCAAGAAAAACTCAAGTTACGATCGAAAGATCGAACAAAGGTTAATTTGTTCTACCGAGTAAAAAATAGTTCTGCGACACTGCAGAGAAACTCGTGTAGGTACAAAAAACTAAATCCAATGACCGTGAAATTTTTATTAATGATAGATAATAAAGTTTTTAAGACAACCCAAAAAGAATCACATAAATTGGATCTGTAAAACACGAATTATGATAAAACCACCGAAGAAAAGTAGTGTTGTGCAAAAACTTGATGAGAAAAACTTGTAGACACAAGTCGGACGAAGAAGGCATAAAAGTTCATTTAAACAACGATCTTTATTCAATAGAACACGAGAGGAACATCCCAAAAGTCGTTCTGCACAAGCTCTGGCTTCCCTTGCTTTTATAACCAGCCCAAAGGCCAACTCAACTCTAACTAGGACTTGAATCCTACTCTGATCACGAATCGCAACTAACCATAACTGCTCAAGATCTTCCTATTCCCAGATAGAAACAATCTCAAGACTTCCTAACAAACTCAGGAACGTATTCCACATTCCTAAAACAACCTAACTTTGTGTCTCACACAAAAACTATCATAACCAACTTGATACTTTCCATATCCGATCCATAACTGACTCTGCCGCAGCTGAAGTCATCGTCCGATACGATTCGATCCTTCTAACCAGATCTTTCCTTCCATAATCCTGTCTTCAGAACCAAGTTGCCACATCATGCATCGCATGCATACGTTCGAACACCTTCTTTCGACATCCAGTTTCCTTCATATGCACTGCCCTTGATTCAATCACCCTGCGTGACCTCCTGATCAGCTCAATCACAGTTCCTCTCGAACTTGATTGTTGGAACCTCATCTCCTCCCTGAGACTAGTCCAATGGATCCTATCACTAGTCGTGTCTTGAACTCAAGCAACACCTGCACATGAAAAAACAACCGATACTTCCAAGCACAAGTCCTCGACTTGACTCACATTAGTTCCGAAACCACAACATCTTACGTGAGCACCTCACATAAGAATGTTGCAAACCATAGCAAGATGATATCAGCCATAACCGCCAAAATACACCAAATACTTAGTAAGAGAATACTAAGCAAGCTTTCCAAAAGTGTAAAGCAAGTTTGAAACGTTGCAAGGTAAAACAGAACCACTGAAGTCTAGCTCCAGACCTTGCCAACACTAGTCGGACCTAGCACCGAAGCTTACCAATGCTAGTCAGACCTAGCGCCGGAGCTTACCAAAAACTAGTCGAACCTAGCCACAGCAAGTCGGACCTAAACAAAGTAAGTCGGACCTTATGTCGGACCATGTCAGAGCTACCCAAAACAAGTCGGATATTAACAAAGACATGTCGGAGGTATCAAAGACATACCAGAGCTAAAGACAAAGCTCACTGGAGCTACCTAAAACAAGTAAAACCTATCATCGGACCTGGTTAAAAAGGTGTTCTGGTAGTATTCAAAAATTTTATCGTCAAAGCCAATGTATTCAACACACATAGGTCTCACATTTTGTCATCAACTATAACTCTCAGCCTCAACAATGGAACTTAGAAAAACTCATTACTATGTGTTCAGGAGGAAGAGAGGATTATTCCCTTCGTGGTAATGATTCCATCAACTATGTGAAGGGAAAAGGTAAGGCTCAAAAGAATTCTTCTAAGCAATCTTTTTATGAATCATGGTTCTTCTTACCATGATTAAGTAATCTTTGCTCCACAAAACTGTCCTCACCATAAGAATGTAAAAGTGAAGAAAGATCAATGCCGCTTTTGTTTAAGCAAAGGTCACCATCAGAAGGATTGCATAGGCTTTCTTAAATGGTTTTGCAAAAATGGTAATGATTTTGTAACCTTTGTTGATAAATCCCTGCTTTTAGATTATACACCGTCTAATTGGTGGATTGACTCAAGTGCCACTATGCACGTTTGCAATTCTTTGCAGGGGTTAAATATGAGGTGGACCCTAGAAAGAGGGGAAAGGGCCATTAAAGTTGCTAATGGCGATAAAGCGGAAGTGAAAGCCATTGAAGATTATCCATTAGTATTAAGAAATGACTTTGTACTTACACTTCAAGATGTACTATATGTACCCTCTTCAAGTAGAAACTTGATTTCAGTATCATGCTTAGGTGATAATGGTTATGTATGCCAATTTGGCAAAGATAGATGTATAATTAAGTTTGATAATAAGATTTTCGGTATTTCCATAAGACAAGGCATGCCATACTTATTATCTATGTATGATGAAATTAATGTTGTAAGCGACAATCAGTTTTCCTCACATCAGAGTAAGAGTAAGAGAATCGATTCTGAAATATCTTTGAAATTATGACATTTTTGTTTAGGCCATATTTCGAGAGGGAGAATTGAACAATTAATTTCACAATCGATTCTTCCTCATTTGGATTTTTTCGAATTCAGAAGAATGCATAGATTGCATTAAGGAAAATTTTGTTAAGAAAATTAAGAAAGGTATCATACGTAGTACAGGAATTTCGGAATTAATCCACACGAACATTTTTGGTCCTTTTCTGTAGTATTTATTGATGGTTTTAATTCGTTCATAACCTTCACACATGACTATTCTCGCTATGGCTATGTTTACCAATTAATGCACACTCCAAAGCATTGGATAAATTTAAGATATTTAAGGCTGAACTTGAAAATTAGCACAATATTAAGATAAAATTGGTAAGATTCGATCGTGGTGGTGAGTACTACGATCGTCATATCCCATATGGCCAAGTTCCTGGACCATTTGCTTGGTTCCTACAGGAAAATGGCATAGTTGCCCAGTATTCTGCACAAGGCGAGGCTCAGCAAAATGGAATAGCGGAACGATGCAACCGTACGCTAATAGATATGGTAAGATCCATGTTAAGTCAATCAGATTTGCCGGTTAGCATATGCTGGAGGCACTAAAACCGCCATTCATGTGATAAATCGTGTTCCTACTAAGTCGGTGCCTAAAACACCGTATCAGTTGTGGACAGGACGTAAGCTCTCATTAAGTTATATGCATATATGGGGTTGTCTCGCTGAGAAAAAAATTTAACCCAAACACTGGTAAATTGGATGCTATGTCAATAAGTTGTCATTTTATTGGCTATGCAAAAAAGAGTAAGGGATATCATTTCTACTGTCCAGAACAATATACTAAGTTTGTAAAAACAAGGCATGCCGTCTTTTTAGAGGATGTCATGATCAAGGGAGTACAATAAGACGAGAAATTGATCTTGAAGAGAAGCGGGTTTATGTACCCACTACTATGATTCAAGAACCATATTTTCCATTACCCACTGTTGTTGAATCATCAGTGCCTATTGGTGAAAGTTCAACACCTGTTGTTAGTTCTCCATTGGCAACGAAATTATTAAGAGGGATTGAGTATTCTCAGCCTGTTGTCATTAATAACGAAGAGCAACAACAAACTCAAAATAAGGATAATATGTAATTAAGAAGATCTCAACGAGAAAGAAGATCGGCCATTATGGATGATTATTAGATCTATATGAGTAAGACAATTCAAATGGAGGGTGATCCCACCTCATTTGAAGAAGCTATGAGAAGTTCTCAATCATTTGAATGGTGTAAAACCATGAATGATGAAATGAGATGTATGGATGCCAACAAAGTCTGAGATTTAGTTGAGATTCCTTATAGAGCTAAAATGGTAGGCTGTAAATGGGTCTACAAAATAAAACATGACTCCGAAGGGAATATTAATAAGTTTAATGACATAATTGTTGCAAACGGCTTCACTCAAATAGAAGGGATTGATTATAATGAGATATTTTCACCCGTCTCAAGTATAGATTCGTTCAAAATCATTATAGCATTAGTTGCACATTACAATTTAGAATTACATCAGATGGATATAAAAACGGCATTCCTCAATGGTTATCTATATGAGGACGTCTATATGACACAACTGAAAAGTTTTGTTGTTAAGGGTAAGGAACATATGGGATGCTACTTGAGAAAGTATATTTATGGACTTAAACAAGCATCAAGACAGTGGTATCTCAAGTTCGATGAGACAATAAGAAAGTTTGAGTTTAAAAATAAGGAGGACAATTGCATTTATGCTAAGTTTAAGAACGGGAAATTTATTTTCCTCGTGCTTTATGTAGATGATATACTACTTGCAAGTAGTGATGTAAATCTACAATTAGAAACTAAGAAGTTCTTGTCCTCTAATTTTCATATGAATGATTTTAGTGAACCATATTATGTATTGGGCATAGAAATTCATCCAGATGGAAATAAGGGGGTATTAGCCTTATCACAAAAGGCATACTTAGAGAATGTACTGAGAAACTATAGTATGCATAAGAGTAAGCTTCCGCCTACTCCGATTGTCAAGGGCGATAAGTTTGGGAACTTTCAGTGTTCCAGGAACCAATATGAGATCGATCAAATGAAATCAGTTTCATATGCTTCTGCGGTCGAAGGCCTTATGTATACTCAAGTTTGTACTCGCCCTAACTTAGCTTATGTGACTGGAATGTTTGGTAGATATCAGGCCAATTCAGAGATTGATCACTGGAAGGTAGTTAAGAAAGCTTTAAGATGTGTGCAAAGCACAAATGTCCTCATGTTGAGGTATAGTAAGTCAGACCCACTTGAAGTAGTGAGATATTCAAATTCATATTTCGCGAGTTGTGTGGATACTAAGAAATCCACGTCAGGCCATATATTCACCCTCGTGAATGGAGCCATTTCATGTAAAAGCTCCAAACAAATCATCAATGCATCATCCACAATGCACGTTGAGTTTGTTGCATGTTATGAGACCATTGGGCAGACAATTTGGCTTAAGAAATTCTTACCCGGTCTTAGAGTTGTCGACGACATTGAAAAACCACTTAAGTTATACTGTGATAATGAGGCCGCACTATTTTACTCTCACAACAACAAGTCAAGTGGTGCTGCCAAACACAATGACATTAAGTTTTATGTTGTGAAAGATCGAATTCAGGATCATACCATAAGTCTTGAGCATATAAGTGCCAAGCATATGCTTGCAGATCGGCTAACAAAAGATCATTCACCCAGCGTGTTCAGTGAACACGTAGTCGATATGGGTTTAAGGGAGAGCCTATAATCACTAGATATTTAAGGGCCAAGTAAGAGTAAGGTTCATTAGATGTATTATGGTCTTCGAGTCCAACAATACGTAAATGGTTGTTGTGATGCGTCGTGTCCTATATGTCAAGCATGAGAAAATAAACACTAAGTTTAGTATTAAGTAAGTTGGAAAGTTTTAAATTCGAGTTCAATAGGAAGAATAATAGTCCAACCGGACTAGTCCTCCCTTATGGCCAGACTAGTCCGGTGTAGTCCAGTTTCAATAACCGGACTAGTCTGGCCTCGGACCGGGCTACTCCAGTTATTTCAGCAAATGATAGTTTTGAACTTGAAACTGACATGCGTCCTAATTGAAAGGACACAATTTACCGAATGTTATGTCTCTAATCGAGGGACACAATTATTCCTAAGGGGTGGGAGGCCCCATCTTGTATCTCTTGGTCAAATATAAGAAGAGGATCAAGTGTATCATCAAGTTATGGATATACATACACTTTGAACATTTGTACTCTCTAAGTTCTTAGAATCCGATCAACACACTAGGAGAAGAACAAGGAGAAACCTCCCATCAACGTTCTTCTTGCGGCCTCGCCTTGTTGGCTCGATGGCCACGTCATCAAGCAACAATAGAGATTGAAGAGAAGATATTAGAAGTGTTCATGTGCTATTCAAGAGATAACATTTTATGTTGATATTTGTATTCAGTTTTCTCCTATGTAATTCAAAATGATTTAGTAGTTATTTGATCCTTTTAGCTCTATATGATCCTATCACCTTATAGACAAGATTATTAAAAGAATTGTTGGCTGGAGGGCAAACTCTAATCACATCGGGGCAAAAACAAAAAATGTAGTTGAAGCAACGAATGGTCATGCTTGAATTGCAGATATCCGATGTGACCTGACGGTGCAAGTGTTAGGGGAGATAACTGATCTCCTAGAGGCATTACAGATTGCTGCTTATGATCCAAGCGACCCCAAGGAGGATGCCATTACCTGGACCAGAACAACAAGTGGAATGTACTCTGCAAAATCAGCATATGAAATCGTTTTTTCGAAAGAAAAAAAATCAGCATATGAAATGCAGTTTGAAGGTACTTTCCTCTCATGCTTTCCGGTCTGCATCTGGAGGGTATGGTCACCACCGAAATGAATTTTTTCTGTTGCTGTTGGCACATGACTGGCTTTAGACAGCGGCTAGACTCCAGGATGCCGATGGCCGAATCAATATTTCTACCCTCTGTGCATTCGTACTTGGAAACTGTTCAACACCTTTTTACTGAGTGTCCTTTTTCACAGGAGATATGGACATTGGTGACATCTGGTTTTGAAGTGCCAGCTCTGCTCCTGACGTCATGGCAAATTCTGGAGATAGCAAGTTGGTTCACAGGCCTAGCAATGAGGGAACAATGGGTAAGGGCCAAGAAGGTCAGGACCCTTGCAATCTTTGTCTGTTTGATGATATGGTGTCAGATTTTTTTAAGGTAAAGAAATGTCAATACAGCAGCTGCTGGGAGAGATCAAAGGAACAGCTGCCCTTTGGAAGATGGTGGGAGAACGGAAACAATTGGCAAAGTCCTGACCTTTCTCTCTAAGAGCCTCTTTGATAGCCCAGAATCCTAGAGGGATCCCGGCCCAATTCCCGACCTAAAAATCTACAGACCAACAATTCCCCGAAGTGCACTTGGGAGCCTATATTCCCAGCCCAATCCATGGGGTAGCACGGGGCTATCCGGCCCGACCTCGTTGGGTCGGGGAAGAAAACTCTGACGTGTGTCGCCCACGTCTCCCCACTCCTGATGTCTACGTCCCCTCGCCTCCTCCGCACCGCCAGTCCGTCGACTTCTCACCGTCACGCTCAATTCCCCAGCGTGGCTCGCCACCCTGTCCGCTCCCCACTCGGCACAGCTCGTCTCCCTGCCGCTCGCCTGTTACGAGCTCGCCGGCGGTGGCAGGGGAGGAGACTGAGGACCAGAAGGAAGGCGAGGAAGACGACTGAAGCAAGCGGAGGAGCCGAGGAAGGAGGCGCTGCGGGAGGAAGAACCGAGGCGATAAGGATGGAGACTGTGGCGTGAGTGGGTGCGTGGGGTCGGTGGAGTGAGTGGGTGCGTGAGTTATTCGGGCCAGTCTGACTGGTGGGGTCGGTCGTGCTAGGGTGGCCCACTTGTAAGAGCTCTGGACAAATGTAACCGAACCGAGGGAAGGAGGGTATCGAGAACATTCTGAACCAAATTGGCGCCGTCTACTTCGTCGAGTATTCCGGTCTAGTGCAGGAGAGCGTAGCGCGCTCACGCCTTGGGCGATCGACGACGCCCTTGGCCACGGTACGTTACAGCTGGTATCAGAGCTGGGGCTTCCTGCTTCGGCCGACGATCATGACCCAGTAGTTGGCGGGATTGGCAGAGGGAAGAGGAGGATCGGAGCAAATCGGAGGGAACACCACGGCTCCTACCGCCAAGCCATTTGTCCAAACCAGGTTCGTCCTCTCAGCTATGGAGGGAATGGAGCAGAGGGAGGAGGAGAAGTGGGCCCGGGTGTTTGGGATGTTCGAGAGTTTGACGAAGGGACAGAGGGAGATGCAGGGGCAGCAGGAGTTGTCTATGGCGATGGCGGAGTAGGCGGTGTAGGAGCGGGATCGGCTGAGTAGCCAGTTGGAGGAAGCAGAGAGGAAGATCGTGGCGCTTTCGCAGGAGGTTCGAGGTCTGGAGTATCAGAGAAGATTGGATGGAGGATACAGGGGGGATATGGGAAGGAGAGATGAAGGAGGGTCCTCGGGAGGAGGGGCTGGGGACAAACACTTCGTGAAACTCTCATTCCCGAGGTTCTCAGGAGAAAATCCAACAATATGGATCGATAAGTGTGAATATTACTTCTCGATCTACAACGTTTCTGAGGTGATTTGGGTGCGGGCCGCCAACATTCACATGGAGGGCAACACAGCCTAGTGGCTCCAGGTGTACAAAGTGATGCACGGGTTGAGGGATTGGGCGACGTTCGTGGAGGCTGTGAAGGAGAAATTCGGGACTTATGAGTATCCTCAAGCTATGCATGATTTGATTCATCTGAGACGGACCGGAGGGCTAGAAGAGTACATTGCAAGCTTTGAGGAAGCCCGGTATGCTACTTCCATGCATAACCCAATGTTGGATGAGGTGTTCTTCGTGACTCAGTTCCTGAAAGGGTTGAAGGTGGAGTTACAGGGGCCAGTGCAGTCTCAGATTCCTACCACTATGAACCGCGCCATTACTCTGGTGAAAGTTCAGAGGCTGATTCAGGAGAAAGGGAAGGGAAGGCCAAACCCCGGAGTGGGGATGGTGAAGCAAGGGGGCTGGAGTCGGCTAGAGCACAAACCAACGGGAGAATTGACAAGGGAGAGGCAGCTGAGAGACTATCGAAGGTTGAACGGATTGTGTTATGCATGCGGAGAGAAGTATGAGCCAGGGCATCACCTGAAGTGTTCCAAGAGATAAGGGCCACAGTTGAATGTAGTGGAGGTGGAAGACGAGGATGTGGAGTTGACTGATAAGGTGTTAATGGCATTGGAGTGGGAGGATGTAGAGGAGGCAGGTTGTTGCACGGTATCAGTCCATGCAGTAGCGGGTACACAAGGGCAGCACAGCATGAGACTGAGGGCACAGGTGAAGGGAAAGGTGTGTCTCATTCTGATTGACTCAGGGAGCTCGGTATCCTTTGTTAATGCCGCCTTCGTAGAGGAGATGGAGATTCCAACCAAGAAGAAAGAAGCCTTGAGAGTGAGGGTGGCCACTGGAGAAGAGACCAACAGTGAGCTAGTGGTGGAAGAGTTTGAATGGAGGTGTGGGAGTTATGTTGGAAAGGGGGAGATGAGAGTACTACCCTTGGGAGTTTATGATGTGATCTTGGGCTACGACTGGTTAGCCAGGCACAGCCCCATGGAGTGTGACTGGAAGCGCAGAACCCTAACCTTCTCAGCAGAGGGAAGAAAGGTAACACTGAAGGGAGATCAGGAGCGGAAAGGGAAAAGGGTGACACAAATATCATTGATGCAGGTGGCGAAGTGCCTTCGGAGAGGAGACCTATGGGCTAGTGTGGTGGTGGAGGCAGTCGGAGAAAAAAGGGGAAAGGAGTCAAAGGAAGGAAGAGCTGAGGTGGAGGAAGTACTGGAAGAATTTAGAGAGGTGTTCCAGGATCCCAAGGAGCTACCGCCAGAGAGGCCGTTCGATCACGCAATACCACTGATACCCGGGGCAGTGCCGGTGAATAGCCGACCCTATCGGTATTCTCCACTGCACAAGACGGAGATCGAGCGTCAGGTGGCGGAGTTACTGGAGGCTGGGTTGATCGAACACATCGTGAGCCTATTTGCGTCGCCTGTATTGCTGGTTAAGAAGAAAGACGGGAGCTGGCGACTTTGCGTGGACTATCGTAAGTTGAATGATATCACCATTAAGAATCGGTTCCCCATGTCGATGGTGGAGGAGATACTCGAGGAACTGGGAGGAGCCAAGTATTTCACCATTCTGGACTTGAGGTCAGGCTATCACCAGCTAAGGATGAGGAAAGGGGAAGAGTTTAAGACGGCCTTCAAGACGCACTGCGGGCACTACCAGTTCAAAGTGATGCCCTTCGGATTGACAAATGCCCCGACGTCATTTCAATGTGCGATGAACTCTATACTCGCAGAGTACCTCCGGAAATTCGTACTGGTGTTTATAGATGACATTCTGATATACAGCAGAAGTTGGGGGGAGCATGTCCAGCACCTTCGTAAGGTCCTAGAGCTGTTGCAGAGGCATCAGTTCTACTTGAAATTAACCAAATGCAAGTTTGCGGAAAGGGAGTAGATCTATCTGGGGCATCAGATCTCGGAGCATGGGGTACAGACGGAGGAGCAGAAGGTGGAAGCGATGCAGAGGTGGCCAGTGCCCGCTACTGTGACAGAACTGAGGGGGTTCTTGGGTCTCACTGGATACTATCGGCGTTTTGTGAAGGGGTATGGGGTGTTAGCCAGACCTCTGACCCAGCTACTGAAGAAGAAGCAGTTCCAGTGGTCGGGTGAGGCACAACAGGCATTCGAGAGGTTGAAGGAGGCAATGTGTACCACCCCGGTGCTGGCGTTACCCGATTTCAATGAGCAGTTTGAGGTAGAATCAGATGCATGTGATAAAGGGGTAGGTGCGGTGTTGATGCAAAAGGGAAGACCGGTGGCCTTTCTAAGCAAAGCCTTGGCCTCGCAGCACTGTCACTGGTCGATTTACGAGATGGAGTTTCTGGCGCTTGTAAGGACCGAATGCCCAAGAGGGGGGGTGAATTGGGCTTTCTTCGAAAAATTCTAATCAATTAAAACTTAATTTCTAAAGCCTAATTCCCTACGCGACTATCTATGCATTCTAGTAGATAGAAACTTTGCAGAATATAAAATGCATAAAAGTAAAGGAAGGAGAGGGATGCAAAATCTCAAGGAGACAAGGATTTATCCCGTGGTTCGGCAAGATCGTGAAGATCTTCCTACATCCACGTTGTGGCACCCACCAAAGGGTTTTGCCACACCCACGTCACCAAGACGAGGGGTCTTCACTATTCCTCTCTGTTCGCCTTCTTGGCAAGGTGGAGCTCAAGCCTTGTACAACTTCGACCTTCCGGGTTTCCACACACGCCTTGGCAAGCTCCGGAAGTCTTCTCACGATTACAACACCAAGGGCACTCCCTTGAGGCTCTCACACTATCCTAGAGAGTCCACTCACACAGAATGGTGGCACACAAGCTCTCTCTCTCTAGCTAGTTCTAGCCTAAACCTTGGTGTAGAGGTGATTAAAAAGGTGTGGAAGTGATTGATCTTGGCCTTGAACACTTGTGGATGTGTTGATAGCTTCTGGTGATCAAGACTTGACGAAATGACAGGGTTAGGGGGTATTTATAGCCAGCCTCCCCGAAATGGCCGTTGGAAAAGTAGGCTGACAGAACTTTACTGTGAACACCGGATGATCCGATGTCTCCCCTTTAGTTATCATCGGTCTAATTACTTTGGCTGACATCATTGTGTCAGATATGACCGTTGTTAGACCGATGTTTCCCCTGTCTTCTCATCGGATGATCCGGTGGCTTTTCCTCCAGAATTTGCTTAATCTTGATGCTTACTGGAGTGATCGACCGATGTGTGTAAGTCTACACATTGGATGATCCGGTGATTCACTTGGTCCAATGGTATTGCAAACTGTACTGACGGACCGATGTCACTAAGCCATTCACATCGGATGATCCGGTGAGTACATTTGTCTGAGGTCTTCTTCTTCAGTTGAACCAACTCGACCGATGTGTACATTTCTGAAATCATCAGTTGATCCGGTGAGTTGATTTTGTTTGCTTTGAGTTGTTTTGAGTGAATCTTTTGTGTCTTGCTCAGATGACCTCTTAGACATTTGTTTAACAAGGCTCTCTGATGATCTTCAAGCATTGTATGTTGTCAACTTATGGTTGAGTGACTTAGACATAAGAGCCTTCACTTCTTATCTTTATCTCATTGATTTGATCTAAAAAGTTGATTGTATATGGGTCTCCAATGACATATTCATTTTTTTTATGAGTGATTATGGGGACCTTGCATTCACAAATTCATTAGTAAAGTTCAATGGTTGTCATTAATCACCAAAACCGTACTTCATGGGGGGCCTAGATGCTTTCAATCTCCCCCTTTTTGGTGATTGATGACAACACAATAATCAAAGCGCAATAGTAATGAATTTGATAGAATGAAACTTAAAAGAATATGCAATGAATACAGGATGTCACACTTGAGGCTTAAACATCAATTAATAACTCAAGTGAATAATAAGAGATCATAAACATAGATAAACACCAAATGAGCCCAATCGATGAATAACTCATGGAAATAAGTTCATTAGAGCTCAAAAGTAGCAAACACACTGAATTACAAGAATGATAAACAATAAAAGATAAATGAGACTCCCCCTGACACTAAGACTCCCCCTGACACTAAGACGCTCCCCCTGACTCCTCTAACTCTTCTCCCCCTTTGGCATCAATACACCAAAAAGGGATCCGAGCGCCTAAGGACCCTGAGTGCTGGGCGCGATGACGAACTGGTCACCGTCGCTGTCGCCGGAGCTGCTGACTGGAGTAGTGGTGGAAGGAGCTGCCGGAGCCGAAGGAGCCACCCTCGGTGCCTGCTGTGGAGGAGCTGCTGGAGCAGGGGCACTGACGATGGATGCCGGCGACTGCTGGAACAAGGTCGTGGCCGGCAGCGGGGAGTGAAGCGGAGCACTAGGAGCCAGAAGAGGAGACATGCTGAAGGAGGGAATCGGTGTAGAAGGTACTGGGGCCACTGGAACGACAACTGGAGCCAAGACTGGAGGTGGTGGAGCGGCTCCTGGCAGCTGCAACGGGAGGGCAATCCCGTTCTGGGTGTAGAGGTTGGTGAACAACCCCAGGATGCCCATCATCGCCTGCTGCGTCTGCTGCTGCTGGTCGAGGGTGCGCTGGTGCATCTGGTCGATGAGCCCCGTCAGCCTGTCAGTGTCTTCATGCCTCTCACGGGTGATCTGACGCTGCATCTCCTGCTGCTGCTGCTGGAGCTCAAGGAGACGGGCAGCCTGCTCCGCTCGGGCCTGCTCGGCTGCCAGCCTGTCCAGACGCTGCTGCTCAACCATCTGTTGGAGGAGCGACGTCAGCTCTGACGGTTGCGTGACCTGCGCCTCGGTGACGGGAGGTGGAGTGGGAGGTGGCACTGTAGAGCCTCCAGCCTCCGCGTCGTGCTGCCTGGGAGAGGGCGGAGGAGGGAAGTACTCCTCGACACTGTCATCGGTATCGCTCTCAGACCAGATATGCTGCAAGTCCTCCCCATGTGCCTCAGCCTCGGCAAGCCTCTCATCGTCCTTCTCTAGGTTAGACCAGTCCTCCTCAGACAGTCGGGCCCTGACCTGATGCTCAACTGGACGGCCAAGGCGGTGGTCTCCAGGAGCTGGGGCACGGTAGTGTCCGAACCGTGTCACACTCTCGTCAGAGAGACGGTCGTGCACGGCGGACCCCTCGGGAACCATCATAGTGAGCAGGTAGCTGATCCAGTGCCCATATACTAGTTGCCTCATCATGCCCACACCGTCTGTGATCACATCCTCCATCTCGCATATGAGGACGTCCATGATGTCGAACTCCATTCCGTTCATGATGTAGAATAGGAGAGTCTGCTACAAGCTGGTGAAACCCTGCAAATAGCCAGACCTCGGCAGGAGCGTGCGGCGCAAGGCGAGGTGCACTTTGCGCGCAGCAGGAGTCAACAAGGCTGGTACCCTCGGCTGGTCAGGAGAGAAGGTGGGACCGAACAAAGAACGAATATCCTCCAGTGGTGGTGGCACTCCTCCAGTGAGCGGCCTCCTCGGTGGATCTGCCTGACCGTAGACCCTCTCATGCACGCAGGTGTCGTGCAAGTCCACTCCAAGCAACTGTCACAGCGTCTGCCTCGTCAAGTGGTAGTGCTGACCCATAAACATGAAGTCAATTGATCTTCTGCCCTCAGAGACACAGAGGGTGGCGTAGAAGACGCGGACCCAATCTTCCACATAGGCACTCTGCTCATATGCCATTAGCTGCACCAAGCCTCGGTACCTCTCAAAGTAAGGACGGATCTCCGTCTCTGCTGCCAAAGCTAGCTGTCCCCAATCCAGATAGTTGTGTTGAAACAGATTGTGCCCTCGACGCCTGTAGGTCTCATAGAGAGACACCTGGGTGATAGTCCAGAAGCGACTATCCACCAGAGCTTCCCGGGGCTGCGGGTACCACTCCTCAAGCAGCACATTCCATCTGAGCTTGCAAAGCTGCTTGGCCTTCATCTTCCGGTAGTCGGTCAACTGGACTCCTTTAGCGACATGGACAGTGGTGTCCATCTTGTAGATAGCACGCTGGGCCTCCCTGTCCTCACGACGGTCGGCAGCCGTCGGTCTCGGACGAGGAGCTGTCGGAGGATGACCCCCACGGGTCCGGGCTGAGCGCCGGTGGACGAGAGGCTCAACCGGCTCTTCCTCGGCCTCGGAGTCGTCAATCACCGGAGGCTGCCTCGGACGAGCCTCATGGATCCTCAGCGACCCACTTTGGCCACGCTCACGCTCCTCAGCGGCGCGAGCGGCCATCAAGGCCTTCTTCTCCTCCTTCGATAGTTTTTGCTTCTTCGCGGCCGTCTCCGCGATAGCCTTCCCCTTGTTCTTCTTATCGCGAGCCATTGCGATTATGCGATTTCACGGAGTCAACGACGGTGACGTGGAGATCAACGGGCCAGGAAACCCTAGCGGCAATGGATGCACCACGACGGCAATGTGTGCGCGGGGCGGCGGAGGCGCTGTGGCGATGGGGAAGGTGGTGGCGGCGCTTGGATGCAGCAGCGAGTGGTGGAGGCGGCGACTGGTGAGGCGGCGGCGCTTGGAGGTGAGGCCGCGGCTAGCAGCGGTGGAGGTGAGCTGGCGGCTAGCGGCGGCGAGTGGAAGGAGGCGGCGGTGCGACAGGCGGCAGCGGCCTGTGGGCGGCAGCGGGGTCCGGTGGCGAAGGTGGTGGTAATCGGTGGTGGCGCGGCGAGGGGAAAGCGGTGGCGGCGTCGAGATCGGGAGAGAGGAAGGGGAAGGGGTACAGCCAGTTTAAATAGTGGGTCCCAAACCCTAGCCAATTTTTTAACACCGGATGGACCGATGATGAACATGAGAAGCATCGGTCAAATGCCACAGTAAGGTTTTCCAGAAAAGTGCAGTTGACACCGGATGGACCGACGTTTAGGGTTTGGATCATCGGTCGAACCGCATAGTAAGGGTGTTCAAAAGAGGAATGTTGACACCGAACGGTCCGATGATGGAGGAGGTAGCATCAGTGGAATTTGGCACAGTTCTAGAAGAGTGAACACCGGATCGACCGACGTTTTCCAGAATGAACTCGTCGGTTGAATTGGGAAACTGACTGAACTGGCCCTTGAAGATCGAACACCAATTGATCCGATGAGGGACTGACCTAGACATCGGATAATCCGATGACTACAGAACAATAACATCCCATATATGTCCTTTGACCAAACAAACAAGCAACGAAAAACTCATGTCTTAGGACTTTTTGGGCAACCCCTTACCCCTCAAAGATACTAATATGCCAATAACTTGGCTAGGCCTTAAGGCAAATGGAACACCGAGAAAAATAGGAGGAAAATTATCCAAATAAAATGTAAGGCCCATGCTTTGTGAGATAGAGTATGAAGACTTCTATCTCTTTGAAGCATGTTCCTCTAGGAATTAACGCACCTAACATTTTGTTCTTTCCACCTTATATGAGTTGAGATATTGCATTTCAAACAAGTCTCTTTCTCATGAGGTGGGTTCCCCTTTGTGACAATCTACCGTATGCAATGCCAAACATTTTATAATGCAAGAAATTGTGAGTCTATATGGCAGGCATCATGCAAGACATAAAGTAAATCTATCTTGCCAAGTTTGAACCTTTCAAAGGCTTCTTCAGGGAGAACCACTCTCCAAACCTTGGGAAACCCAAAAGAACCACCATCCCAAGCTAACCCTTGCTCACCCCTATCCTTTGAGAGTTAGGCAAGACCTATATGATATGCATTCTTACATGACGTTCGTTGCATCTAGCACATTTAATTCACTTCTTAGCCTAGAAAAAGTTTTCTCATCAAGTGGTTTAGTGAAGATATCCGCCAATTGTTCTTCGGACCTAACACCTCTCAAAGAGATGTCTCCCTTAGCTTCATGGTCCCTTAAGAAATGATGACGAATATCAATGTGCTTAGTGCGGGAGTGTTGAACGGGGTTTTTAGCTATCTTAACCGCACTTTCATTGTCACAAAGGAGAGGCACACAACCAAGTTTAATACCAAAGTCCAAAGGGTTTGTTTCATATAAAGAATTTGGGCACAACATGCACCAGCCGCAATGTATTCCGCTTCCGCCGTGGACAAGGCGACGGAATTTTGCTTCTTGCTTGACCAAGAAACTAGGGAACGCCCAAACAAGTGGCACCCACCGGAGGTACTCTTGCGATCCACGCGGCATCCGGCAAAGTCCGAATCCGAGTATCCCACAAGATGGAATTTTGCACCTTTAGGGTACCACAAGCCCACACTAGGGGTATGCTTAAGATACCTAAGTATCCTAAAGACCGCCTTCCTATGCGATTCTTTAGGTGCCGCTTGAAAGCGAGCACACAAGCATACACAAAACATGATATCGGGCCTAGATGCGGTAAGGTAAAGCAATGAACCAATCATAGAATGGTAGTTGGATTGATCAATAGGTTTACCATCCTTATCCGCGTTGAGATGACAATTGGTTGCCATTGGAGTGCTTCTTGTGCTACAATCTCCCATCTCAAATTTCTTCAAGAGGTCCTTGGTGTACTTCTCTTGATAGAAGAAGGTCCCCTCTTGAGGTTGCTTGATTTGAAATCCAAGGAAGAAGTTGAGCTCTCCAATCATTGACATCTCGAATTCCCTAGACATCATTTTGCCAAACTCATGGCTAAAAGCTTCGTTAGTTGAACCAAAAATAATATCATCAACATAAATTTGTCAAATGAACAAATCTCCGTTGATGTCCTTGGTGAAGAGTGTGGTGTCCACCCTCCCGATCTTGAATCCTTGCATAATGAGGAAGTCCCGTAGTCATTCGTACCACGCCCTAGGTGCTTGCTTGAGCCCGTAGAGTGCCTTGTGCAACCTATACACATGATTAGGATTCATCGGATCTTCAAACCCGGGAGGTTGTTCAACATAAACAAGCTCGTTAATGTAACTATTAAGAAAGGCACTTTTCACATCCATTTGATAAAGTCTAATACTATGATGTGAAGCAAAGGCAAGAAGCATACGGATGGCTTCTAGCCGGGCGATTGGGGCAAATGTCTCCCCAAAATCTAGTCCTTCAACTTGTGAGAACCCTTTGGCCACAAGTCTTGCCTTGTTGCGGACCACAACGCCATTCTCGTCTTGTTTGTTGCGGTACACCCACTTTGTTCCGATGACGTTCTTGTCCTTGGGTCGCTTCTCCAACACCCAAACTTCATTGCGGATGAAGTTGTTGAGTTCTTCTTGCATGGCCATCACCCAATTTGGGTCTTGGAGCGCTTCCTCAATGTGAGTGGGTTCTACACACGAAACAAAAGAGTAGAGCTCACAAAATGAAGCAACGTGGCGAGAACGTGTACTTACACCCCTTGACGGACTTCCAATGATTTGATCCATTGGATGCGCCTTGGAGATGCGTCCATGCCTCATAAGCGGTTGGGAAGCACTTGGCGAAGGTGATGCGTGTTGCTCCTCTTGTGGTTGGACTTGATCATGGACTTCTTCTTCTTCTTCTTGATGTTGTTGTGCTTGTGAGTCTTGAGTCGGCAATGGATCATCCTTCTCTTCTTCATCAACTTGAGGCGCCATAGAGTTGTTGTTGGAACTTGAAGCTCCCCCTTGATCATGGCTCTCCTCAACTTCCGGCTTGATGTCTCCAATTGTCATGTTCTTCATGGCTTCTCGTAGAGGCTCATCATCTATTTCATCATGACCAAAACTCTCCTCTTGGGAGCCATTAGTCTCATCAAACTCAACATCACAACTTTCTTCAACTAAACCGGAGGTTTGGTTGAATACTCGATATGCTTTTGAGTTTGATGCATAGCCAAGAAATATGCCAACATCACATCTTCTTTCAAACTTACCGAGCCTTTTCTTGCGGTAGATGTAGCACTTGCATCGAAAGACTCGAAAGTAGGAGATGTTGGGCTTTCTCCCAATGAGAAGCTCATATGGGGTCTTTTGAAGTAGGCGATGTAGGTAGACCCTATTTGCGGCATGGCACGCCGTGTTGATTGCTTCGGCCCAAAACTTCTCCAATGTGCCGTAGTCATCAAGCATTGCTCTTGCAAGAGTGATGAGTGTCTTGTTCTTCCTCTCAACGACACCGTTTTGTTGAGGAGTGTATGTGGCCGAAAACTCATGTTTCACGCCTTCGCGGTCACACCACTCCCAAATGTTGTAGTTCTTGAATTCGGTGCCGTTGTCACTCTGGACCTTGATGATGGGAAGTTGAAATTCCCTTTGAGCGCGGTTGGCGAAGGTCTTGAACACTTCCAGAGTTTCACTCTTGTCACCTAGAAATAAAGTCCAAGCATAGCGAGAATAGTCATCAACAATAACGAGACAATAGAGGTTACCACCAAGGCTTTGATATGTGGACGTTCCGAAGAGGTCCATATGGAGTAGCTCAAGTGGCTTGGAGGTTGACACCATTGTCTTCATTGGGTGGTGTGAAGCAACTTGCTTCCCGGCTTGACAAGCGCTACAAAGCTTGTTCTTCTCAAATGTGACATCCTTCACGCCGGTCACCATTCCAAGCTTGAATGACTTCTTGAGTATGCTCATTCCAATGTGCGCTATGCGTCGGTGCCATAGCCAACCCAAGCTTGTCCTAGTGAAAAGACAAGTGGTCAAGCTAGCATTCTTGTTGGCGAAGTCCACTAGGTAGAGGTGTCCATGCTAGAATCCTTTGAAGACTATGTCTTGGCTTGTTTCACTACTCACAACAACATCATTTTTGCTAAATGTGCATGTTAGTCCAAGATCACATAGTTGTGCAATGGAAAGTAAATTGAAACTAAGTGACTTAACATACAAAACGTTAGAAATAGACAAGTCATTTGAAATAGCAATTTTACCTAACCCAATTACCTTTCCCTTAGAGTTATCACCAAAGGTGACTTGTTCATGATTGTCGGGGTTTTCTATGGTGGTGAACATACCATTATTGCCGGTCATATGTTGAGTGCACCCGCTATCGAGTACCCAATGCTTTCCTCCGGCTTTGTAGTTCACCAACACACATGAATTCAATTTTTGACTTTAGGCACCCAAGCCAACTTAGGTCCTTGTATGTGTGATACAAGTGTTTTTGGGACCCAAAGTTGCTTGGGGAGCTTCCCCTTCATGCCCTTCATGTCTTTGCCAATGAATCTTGCCTTCACCTTGCCTTGTACTTTACTCAAGAGATAATAATGATCATTGAAAGTAGATTTATAGTTAGTAGGCAATTTTGGAGAAGGTCGGTTAGGAAGAGGACACTTTCTTGTGTGGTGACCGGTGACCTCATAATGTTGGCAATAAGAACCAACTTCCTTGATGAAGCTTGTTCTTAGCTCCGGTGAGGGCACCTTTCCTTTGTTAGGCACCGGGAAGGATCCAAGTCCTCTCTTGTTGAAGGCCTTTCCTTGTTGGAAGAGAATTTCCTTGTGCTTGACTTCTCCTTTTGAAAGTCTAGCCACACTAGTGCGGAGACTCTCAATTTCTTCCAACAAGTCCTTCTCCCTAGCATTAGCTTTCAAAGGCAAAGACTTGTGCAAAGCATTAGTGGCATGAGAAGTAATGGAGGTCTTATCATTAAGGGTTTGCTTCTTCATATTTTTCAACTCTTGATCAAGCATGTCATGAGCAAGGTTAAGTGTTTGATGTTTTTGTATTAACTTGTTGTGCTCTTCCAAGAGTGTTTGGTGTGCTGAGTCAAGTTCATGATTATCTATCTTAATTTTAGCCTTTTCTTCCTCAATTTGCTTGACATGGGATTTGAGCGTGTCATGCTCTTTGAGTATGATTTCATACTTGTCAAGCAAATCAAGGTTAGCACTCTCAAGTATAGCACGAGTTTCTTCAAGCACTTTTACCTTGCTATTTTCCTTCTTAATGATAGCATGATATTCATTGATCAAAGAAGTTAAATCATCGAGGGAAAGCTCATCATCGCTAGAGTCATCACATACCTTGGTGTTACCTTTCGCCATGAGGCACATGGGCGGTGGATGAAGAGGTGCATCATCATTGTTGGCTATAGCGAGGCCGGCCAAGCTTTCTTCTTCCTCTTCACTCTCTTCATCACTTGTTTCTTCGTCGGTGACCCATTCATTTGCCTCACACAAGAACACCTTTTGTGGGCCATTTCTCTTCTTTGGGAAGAGCCTTGTCTTCTTGCCCTTGTCATGTTTCTTCTTCCCAAAGGATCTTGGCTTTGGTTTGGCTTCTTCTTCATCATCATCGCTTCCTTCAAGCTTGCGATGCTTGCCTTTGTAGTTCTCTCTTCTTTTGTCCGGTTTTGGACAATCATAGGAGATGTGGACTTGATCACCACAATTGTAGCAAGTCTTGCGATCATCTCTCCTTGGTAGAAACGCTTTCTTCTTGGGATCAAAGGTGTACCCCTTCTTGGTAATCTTGGAGTTCAAGCGTGAGAACTTTCTCATCATTAATGCAAGCTCATCATCATCATCTTCACTTGATGCTTGTTCTTCTTCACTTGAGCTAGGCTCAACCACCTTTGTCGGTGGTTTGGAACCGGCAGATCTCCCTACACTACTAAAGTGATAGGGGAGTTTGATGTTCGGTATGGGCGTGCGGAGATTCAAGAAGGTGAGTAGGAATTGACACAGGAGACACAAGAGTTTACGTGGTTCGGGCCGCCTGAGCGTAATACCCTACTCCACGGATGTGTTGGTGTTGTATTAGCTGTTTGAGCTTGTGTTGAGCGTCAATGGCGTGTGTCCCTCCCTGAACGTGTCGTCAGCCTGTCCTTTTATAGTACAAGGGCAGGACGTTACAAGTTAGTCTGGCCCGACATGTGGCCCCAGCGGTTACTAGTATTGACACTTATTTAACACATTTAATTGCTCTTAATGACCCTGACGGGCTTTGACAGCACCATTACTGGTGTTAAGATCATCCGTTTAAGTGTCATTAATATGGCATTAATGACACTTAATCGGGTCTTGAGGTCCTTGATTCCCCTTTGAAGATCTGGAGCCGTTGCGAGGAGATCCGGAGCCGTTGCGAGGTCTTCCGGAGGTTAGAGGCTAAAGACTCGTCGATTGGACACGTGGCGGCTCCGGAGCATACTGTGGGAAACAGGTAGCTCCGGAGCTACCTGACACGTGTCAGGTTCGGAGCTTCTCTCGGTCTGGGGTTAAGTCCGGAGGTGCCATTTCGGTACGTGGCCCGGTGCTTCCCCCTTGTGGGCGGTAGCTCCGGTTTGATAGTACACATGGCGACCCTGGGATTAACCATGTTGGAGAAGCGGGTCCGGTTATATCTGACATATGGGCCTCCGAAGGTCTTCAAATCAAGTAGATGACTTATCTTGGAGATCTTTGTAACCTCAAGGGGCATACGGTTTTTTGGGTACCGACAGTGGCCCCCTGGACCTACCTCCGGGGAAGACCACTGGGGTGAAGTCATTCCGCCGGAGGTGGGTCCATCCTGGCAACTTTTGAACTGAGTCTTCAAGGGTCTTTGAAGGTGCCGTTCGCGAGGACTTGGAGTTAAATCCTCGCCGCGTGGCGTATCCCGCGTGCGGCAGATGAGATCTTTGGCGTGCGGATCTCACGTAATTGAAGGTCGCTGGTTCCCGATACGAAAACCGTATCGGTTCCGCGCGCCTTGTCAGGCCACCGCCTTCGGGTTTCCCACCTCATGATGACAACCGTTCGCCTGGGTAAGAACCTTGACTTGATCGTTGGGGTGGTCCCAGGCCCCCTTGTCATCGGCTGGGTGGAATTTTTGGGTGGTATCTTCGACTTCCTTGCGGTTTCCATCCAAGCGTTGCGAGGGCTTACTTAAGAAGGAAAGCGCGCACCGTCAGAAGTTCATCACGCCTCCCATCTGATCTTGCGCTCAAACTCCCAACTTGTGCTTCGCTTTTCTTCTCTTGCCTAGTTGTGCCGCGATGGAGTTGGATCTCTGTGAGAGTCGCTTGAAGGCCGACGGCGACCTGAAGAAGGTCCGGGCCCTCATGGGATGGTCCTCGGACTTCTTCAACCGCTTGGTCCGCGCCGGTGGAGAGCTCCCGTTCGAGAAGGAGCACTCCGGCGAAATGGTGTACTTCTCCTCGTACGCCATGGTGGGGTTGATCCCACCTTTTTCTTCCTTTTTCTTGATGCTGCTAGACTTCTATGGTCTGCAGTTGTATCATCTCGGCCCCCACTCCATTCTCCTCGTGTCCATTTTCGTCCACTTCTGTGAGATGTGGGTGGGCATCCCCCCCTGCATCGAACTCTTTCGGACCTTCTTCACCGTCCATACCACCGGAAGGAGCAATGAGTACCTTGGCTTCTACTACTTCGTGAAGCGCAAGAAGTGCCCATTCAAGTACCTCCGGTCATTTCCCTCTGGAAATTGGGATGACTGGAAGAAATACTGGATAGTCGTCTGGGTGGAGGAGCACGAGAGGCTGGAGCTGCCCGAAGGTCTTCCCAGCATCGACACGTCAATCTGGAGTGAAGCTCCGGTGCTGGTGGAAGCCTTCAACCCTGTTTTGACCAGGATCCGCCAATGCGTGGAGGGAGGATTGACTCCTCAGGCGGTGTTTTGCAACTTCTTGGTCAACAGGTGGGCACCGCAGAAGAGGAGAGAGAAACTCGCATGGGCCCTCAACAACGTGATGGACGACGACCGGGTTGAGACCGGGTTGAAGTCCAACATGGTGGGGAAAACCTTGGAGTTCCACCTCAAGAAGTTCCAGCATGGCATCGACGTCGAAGGCGACGACTTGACTCCGCCATCAGCTTTTCTTCCTCTGAACATGGAAGTGGAGTTCAGCAGGGAGCTCCGGCGGAAGATGCCCATGCTTGACGACCTTGGTGTCGTCGAGAGAAGACCAACCTCCGGGGTAGCGATCCCCGGAGTACCCAAGGATGGCTCCAACTCTGCTCCGAAGCCGAGGGGAGAAGTCGTTGGCAAGGGCAAGGAGCTGGCGGATGAACCCGTGAGCCGGAAGAGGAAGTTGCAGTACGCCAATGGAAGGTCCGTCGGGCACGCTACTTCTGCGTCGGCTCCTTCTCCCCTGAGGGGAAGGCCCTCTGCAGCTGCGGCGACTTTTCTCGTAGTGGGGTCCTCCCGGAACGCGACTGTTCCCGCAGTGGGGTCCTCTCGGAGCGCGACTATTCCCGCAGTGGGGTCCTCCCGGGGTGTTAGCTCCGGGCACGCGACTCCAGCACCTGGGCCGGTGGAGGCCTCCAGGTCTGGGGGTTCTTCCCGATCGAGGGGGGCCTCGACTCGGGAAACACCCGTGGCCGCACGAGTTCCGGGGGGCCTTCCGGAGCTTCCACTCCGGCTATGGCTAGCCCAAAACGCCCGGGAAAAAGGTTTCGCGCAAGCTGGTGCGGAAGCCTCCCAAGGTAATTTTTAATATCTACCTTGGATAGTTGTTTTAATTGTAGCAACTATTTTTTATTTTTCTTCGTTCTTCATATGCAGCGTCCCCCAGAAGGGGAGTGAGGCTCCACCCTCAGCTACAGTGACTGAAGCCGTGAGGGTGGGAGCTTCTGCTCCTGTCCCGGTGCCGCCCCAAGTGGTGGCTGAAGCTGCGACAGCTCCAGCGCCAGCTGTCGTGGTCATGGACCTCGACTCATCCCCAGAAGTTCCCGTGGTAGCACCGGACCACGGGAGCGAAGATGCGCCAGCGGCACCTGTCCCGGAGGTTGAAGCTCCGGGTTCTGGTGCTGCAACGATGGAAGCTCCGACTGTTGAGCTGGAGGAAGCAGTAATCCCGGCCTCTGAGCCGGAAATTGTCGAAGTCCCGTCGGTTGATCCGGAGGTGATTGAAGCTCCGGCGTGCGCGCCGGAAACTGAGGTAGTTCCGGCAGTTGGGCCGGCTACCTCCGAAGCACCGGCCGCTGAGCCGGTCATTGTTGGAGCTCCGGCCACAGGGCCGGTCGATGTTGAAGATCTTTCGGCTCCTGAGCCGGTTGTTGAAGAAGTGACGGAGCTTGAGCCCCCATCAGAAGAGGTGTCCAAACCGGAGCCAGTAGCGGCTCCTGCTCCGGAAGCGACAACGTCGGAGGTACCTGCGGCCGAGCCGGAGTGCCCAGGCGAAGTCGCTGGCCCCCTACCTGAGGGGGTGAACGAAGACCTGGCGGCATGTCTTCCTCGATGACGACTGAGGCCATCCCGGAGGACGGCCCTAGTGCCATGGGGACTCAGGGGACCACTCTTGTAGAGTGGGACCCAATTTTTGTATCCGAAGACCCGCTGGAACCAGCGGAGGAGACCCCAGCAGGTCCGAAACCCATCCCGTTGTCACTGTCTATTGACAACGCATGTTCCAGTCTGCGTCAAGTCCAACTGGCCTTCTTCCACGACAGCAAGGCTCTTGAAGAGGAGCGCCAAACCCTTAGGCGGTGGCGTAACCGGCTCTACTTTGAGACCAAGCTGGCGCAGTCGAGGCTAGCGGATGACAAAGAGTGGATCAAGCGGGAGAAGATCCGCCTGGAGTACTGGGGCAAGTTACTGGATGACAGGGAGAGTATGACTCATGCCCTCGACGCTCAATCCCAGGAGATCTACGAGCAGGCCAAAGCAGCCAATAGTGCGGCCGATGCACACCACGAACAGCTTGAGGCCATTAACACTGCACTCATCAAGCGCCGAGAGGCACTTGAAGAGAGGGAGAAACGGCTCGAAGATGAAGAGCAGAAACTCCTAGAGCTGCAGGATGACGTCCTGAGGAGGGAGGAGGAGCTCGCCGAGAAGGTGGCTCTGGCTGACAAGGGCCTCGAGGAGCGCGCCAAAAAATTGGAAGAGCGCTGCCATGAGGAAGAGGAGAAGGCTTGGGTGCGAGGGCAGGAACTCTACGAACAAGAGTGTGCCCTTACTGCCAGGGATAAGAAAGTGAGGGGTAGAGAGAAGGACCTGGTCGACCGCCGGAACAAGATCCACCTCCGGGAGGAGGAGCTCGGGAAACTTGAAAAGTGGGTTGCTGAGAAGATTCAGCAAAACGCCAAAGAAGTTGAGTGCCTCGCCCATGAGAATTTCGAACTGATGGCGGCCAGAAGATCCTTGGAAGAAATGAAGGGCTTGAGGATTGCGGACTCCCTACAAATTTGGGAGTTCCTGGGCAAGGCTAACGATGCACTGACACCGATGGGTTTTAGCCCCGTGCGCCCGGATGATCCGGAGCTGGAGCCGAACCTAGCGCTGCAGGCATTGAGCTCAGCAGGTAGCAAGCTCTCCAAGGTGGGCGATGTCATCGCGGACCAATTGGAGGTTGAGGGGCAATCCCTGGCGAAGAACGTCGCAGAATATGTGCTGACGTGCTACACCAGCCGGAACTCCCAATTTCCTCTGGACCCGGTGCTTGAAGGTCCCGTCAAAGGGGAAGGCGAAGCTACCGGAGCCAATGTATCGGAGGTTGCCCAGAAGGTCGCCCAATTCTTCCATAGGGTCTAGGACCATCTCTATGGTTCTCACTTGTATTTTCTCTTCTTCTTCCTCAATTTTGTAATCCCTTGTCTCCAGATGTAATCCCTTGTCTCCAGATAAATGAAATCCCCAAATTTTTGTGAATCCCACTTTTTGTCTTCAACGCTTTTGTCTTCACTTGGCCCCCTGGTAGATGTACACAATTTGATTGTGAACATGTACCAAGAGGATATTGCGTTTTTTTGAAGACTCTTTTGCTCCAAACTTGTAGAATTTAGGTTCGAAGTCTTCGATAGTGAAGGCCCCCTGAGGTTGTCGGAGCTTAGAAGCTCCGGCATTGTCTATCACTGGAGCTTAGTAGCTCCGGCAATAGTCTCTATCAACGCGTAGAGCATCGATAGTTATTACTCCGGGGTGTCGGAGCTTTGTATCTGCGGCAGTAACCTTTGCCAACACTTAGTTTGTTGGCAGTAGACTCCATTTATGGGGTCTTCTCACCATCTTTTATTCAGCTTCGACGGTTGGCCCCCCTGGCTTTACCGGAGCTTGATTACTCTAGTGATGTGTAGCATCGTAAGCCACCTAGGGGAGTCGGAGCTTAGTTAGCTCCGACTTTTCTCTATCAACGTAGATTTTATTTTTCCTGCACACTTAATCCAAGAAAAATAATAAAATTCGTTTCTTGTCTATAATTTCGTCGTGGCTTACGACTCTCAAGAAGATTTTAAGTCGAACGCGATTCTAAATACAACCGAATGCGTTGTCTTTTCTTCCAGATCCAACTGTACATGGACCCGCCTTACTTCGCCCCGCCGGGGTGTAGGTAGAGTGGCGTACTTAGGGTGCTTGACCAGGCTAAGTCGATAGCACACTCCAGCCCTAGGTTGGCTTGGCGGCTTTCAGGCGAGTTGGCCATGAACAATATTTGAATCCAAAAGAATTGACAATACAACTCGAATCGTATATAAAACGGTTGAACTAAAATTTCTTAAGAATTGCACGTCTTTGTTATAGACAAGAAAGAGAAAAATAAAAATGTTGAGCCTTTACAAAATAAATGCACGTGGAGTCTATTTCACATGAAAATGTCTTTCATTATAGGTCCGAGGTACAGGGGAAACAAGTACACTCTTAGGGTACGGAACCAAGCTAAGCGTGTTTCATTTCTCGTTTGACCCAGGGTAGTTAGCCACATTTTTAGTCCTGAGACTGTGACAAGCGTTGCATGAGCTTTGCGGACCTTTCGGGAAAGGTCCTACTACCCGACTCTGTACAATGACTCTATAACATACACCTCAAGTTACTCAAAACTCACCTCCGTGGTATTAAGTGTGGAACTTACGGAGGTGCTCGATGTTCCAAGGATTTGGGAAAGGTGTCCCATCCTCAGTAGCCAAGCGAACGCTTCCGGGACGGGATACTTTAATCACTCGGAAGGGCCCCTCCCAGCCGGGGGAGAGTTTGTTTAACCCTTCTCAGGATTGTATTCTCCGTAGCACCAGATCGCCTTCCTCGAGCTGTCGGTTGTGTACATGCCACTGATGATAACGCCGTAGGGCTTGGCTATATCGGGCATTCCAAACAGCTGCTTGGCACCTTCCCTCCTCAAGGAGGTCTAGGTCTTCACGCCGGAGCTGGTCCTGCGCGGCTTCGTCGAAGGTCCGGACCCGGAGTGAACCCAAGGTGATTTCCAGAGGAAGGATTGCTTCAGCTCCGTACACCAGAAAGAAGGGTGTCTCTCCAGTTGACTGGTTTTGAGATGTCCGGTTGGCCCATAAAGTGGGCGGAAGCTCTTCAATCCAGTTGGCTCCATGTTTTTCAAGCGCTCATAGGTGCGCGTTTTAAGTCCTTTAAGGATTTCAGCATTTGCTCTCTCGGCTTGGCAATTGCTGGATGGGTGAGCTACGGAGGCGTAGCAAACTTGTATGTCGATGTCTTCGCAATATCCTTGGAATGCGAAGCTTGTAAATTGGGTCCCATTATCAGTGATGATTTTGTTTGGGACTCCAAATCTGCATACAATGGACTATAAAAAGTTGATAGCAGATTGCTTGTTGATTGTCACGACTGGAGTTGCTTCCGGCCATTTGGTGAACTTGTCAATGGCGACGTACAGGAACTTGTAACCTCCAACGGCTCTTGGGAAAGGTCCCAAGATGTCCATCCCCCACACAGCGAAGGGCCATGTAGGAGGTATCATTTGTAAGGGCTGAGCTGGTGTGTGAATTTGCTTTGCATGAAATTGGCATGCTTCACATTTCTTCACCAGCTCAGTTGCATCCTGGAGTGCTGTAGGCCAGTAGAAGCCATGCCGAAAGGCTTTACCAACCAGCGTGTGGGAAGACGCGTGGTTCCCACACTCGCCTTCATGGATTTCTGCGAGGAGTTCGCAGCCTTCTTCCCTTGTGATACACCGCATTAGGATGCCGTTGGCACCACGCCGGTAGAGATCCCCTTCTACCAGCGTGTATCTTTTAGCCAATCTGACTACCCGGTCAACGGATACATCATCGTCAGGAAGGATGTTGTCTTTCAAGTAGCTCCGGATCTCCGAGATCCATGCATCGGAACTAGCTTGAGCTTTTGAGTCTTGCGTGCTGGGTTGCTCGGAGCTCCCGGCAGCACCTACGACCCTTGATGGCTGCCATGGTAACAGGGCCATCGGGACTGTCAGCTTCGGTATGCTGATCTCGCCCCCTTCGCTCAGTTCGGCAGGCTGAGCTGTTGGCTTTGACAACCTCCGGAAAAAGATTCTGTCAGGAGCCGGAGCTCCGGTTGACGCTTTGGTCAAGAGTTCGTCAGCTTCAGCGTTATGGGCACGCTGAACATGGTGGAGATCTAGGACTTCGAAGTCCTTCTGAAGCTTCTGGACTTCTAGGAGGTAAGTAGCTAGCTGGAGATTATTGCAGGAAAATTCACCTTTCACCTGCTTAATCATGAGCTGTGAATCTCCCTTGACCAGCAATTGCTTGACACCATATGACAGTGCCACCTTTAGTCCGTAGATGAGTGCTTCATACTCTACCATGTTGTTGGTCGCCTTGAAGTCAAGGTGTACCATGTATTTCACCTTCTCCCCAGTCGGTGCAAGGAGAAGGATTCCAGCTCCGGCCCCCTGCTTTTGCATGGAGCCGTCAAAGTAGAGGGTCCAGTGAGGCTCAGTGAAGGCTGGAGCTTGATGCTCCGTCTTCTGCTCACTGGGGCCCCCAGGGTTTGATGGAGAGGGAGTCCATTCTGCCACAAAATCTGCCAATGCTTGACTCTTGACCGCTTGTCTTGAAATAAATTCAAGATCAAATTCAGCCAATTCTGCTGCCCACTTTGCAATATTCCCAGTTGAATTGGGATTATGCAAGATTGCTCGAAGTGGGTAGGAGGTCACCACTGGGACTTTGTGAGCTTGGAAGTAATGGCGAAGCTTTCTAGAGGCAATAAGAACTGCATAGAGCAGCTTATGCACCTCTAGTTATCGAGTCTTGGCATCATGTAATACTTCACTAATGAAGTACACCAGGCGTTGAATGGTCCGGACCCTCCCGGAGGGGTCCAGAGCTTCCTCTTCAATGACCCGGATCCTCTCGGAGGAATCCGGATTTTCTTCGGGGACCTCCGGGTTCTGGCTGGAGGAACCCAGAGCTTCTTCAGAAGTGACCTGGATCCTCCCGGAGTGGTCTGGGTCTCCTGAAGTAACTTCTTGTGGATCCAAATCTGGGAGTTGGGACCCAGACTCGCATTCAGGAACCTCCGGACCCTCCCGAAGGGGTCTGGATTCCTGAGTATGGGGTAGTTCTGGTCTCTCCGCAACCAGAACCATACTGACGACTTCGTTAGTAGCTGAAATATAAAGCAACAAAGGCTCACCATGGTTCGGAGCTACCAGAATTGGTAGGGTGGTGAGGAACTGTTTCAGCTCCTGGAATGCCTTCTCTGCTTCTTCGGACCATTGGAATGGTCCGAACTTCCTCAATAACTTGAAGAAGGGGAGTGCCCGTTTTGCCAGTCTTGAGATGAACCGGCTGAGGGCTGCTAGACATCCAGTTAACTTTTGGACGTCCTTGATGCGGGTTGGTGGCCGCATGTCTTCAATGGCCTTAATCTTCGCCGGATTAGCTTCTATGCCCCGGTGACTTAACAGGAAACCAAGAAGTTTCCCGGAGCTAACCCCGAAGACACACTTGTCTGGGTTTAGCTTTGTGCGGGTGGCCCGCAGTTTGTCGAAGACAACCTGCAAGGTGTCAAGGAGTGACTCCTTGTTCCTGACCTTGACCACGATGTCATCGACGTACACTTCCACTATGTCTCTAATGAGTTCTTCAAAAGTTTTGTACATAGCTCGTACAAAAGTTGAAGCTGCATTCTTGAGACCGAAGGGCATGGCTGTGTAACAGTACAATCCATCTACTGTTATAAATGAAGTATGCTCTTCATCTTCCCTAGACATCCTAATTTGATGATACCCGGAATATGTGTCTAGGAAACACAGTAATTCACACCCGGAGGTGGAATCCACTATCTGATCTATTATAGGTAGTGGGAATGGATCTTTTGGACATGCCTTATTTAGTGTGGTGTAGTCGATGCACATTCGAAGCTTCCCGCCGGCCTTTGGCACAACGACTGGGTTTGCCAGCCATTTTGGATGGAAGACTTCTCGGATGAATCCGGCTTCGAGCAACTTCTTCACTTCTTGTCGGATGAAGTTATGTCGCTCTACGGATTGCTTCTGAGGCTTCTGATGCACAGGCCGAGCGTCGGGGTAGATCTTCAGATTGTGCTCAATCACTTCCCTAGGGATCCCAGGCATTTGCGACGGTTGCCAGGCAAACACATCGACGTTAGCCCGGAGGAAAGTGATGAGCGCGAGTTCATATTTGTCGTTCAATCCCCCCGATATACGGGTGGTTTGAGCGACATCAGAACCAATTTGGACGACTTTGACGGGAATGTCGGTGTCGCCGCTTGGCTGCACTCGAGGTGCAGAAGTCGAGCCTCGTTGTCGGATGCTCGGGGTTTCGGAGCTTGCTCCTGCCTGGAGTCCTCCTCTTGCGCCGTGGTGAGTGCATGAAGTTCTTCCAGTGCAGTTATTCCGGCAGTACGATCTCCGCGGATCTGGAGAACGCCTACTGGTGTTGGCATTTTCAACACCAGATAGCCATAATGGGCAGCTGCCATGAATTTGTACAGGGCAGGCCTACCCAAGATGGCATTGAAGGGTAAGTTGATCTGAGCGACGTCGAAGACCAACTTCTCGGTGCGGTACTTCTCCTGTGTCCCGAAGGTAACGGGGAGAGTAATAGCTCCGAGTGGGGTAATGGCCCCCGGACCTACTCCGGAGAAAGGTCGAGAGGGGTGGAGATCCGAAGGTCAGAGCTGAAGCTTAGTGAAAGCTTCGAAGCTGATGAGGTTAAGCCCCGAACCTCCGTCTACCATGACATGGTGAAGATGGATGTTATTGATGGTAGGAGATACCATCAGAGGTAACTGACCTGCTCCAACCATGCTCCGAGGGCAATCTGAAGCATCAAAAGTGATGGCTGTGTCCACCCACTTCCGATGAGGTTCCGGCCTGACTGTAGGAGCTACAGCGGCCATATCCCGACGCATAGTCTTGATGACGCGACGGGAGGTGATATCCCATGATCCACCAAAAATGGTGTTCATGGTCTTCCGACGCTCGTTGTCAGAGACATCAGAATCATCGTCGACGGAGGTGTAGATGGCCTACAGGACCTTTTTGGGATCCTGAAACCCTAACTCCTCTTCAGCCGGAGCTTCGTCGACTTTTTGCTTTCCTTCCCTCTGTCGAAAAGGAGATTATTCCCGGCGCTTGTTGTAGCGCTCAGCAAGGTTTTGGACCTCCCGACAGTCTTCCAAACTGTGGCTGCCCGTTTTATGAATGGGACACCACACTTTGGGTTTGCCGCCGTCTTCAGAAGACGGTCGAGGTCGCTTCTCGGGGCGTGGCCCCCGGCCACCCGGAGTTGCAGCAGCTGCAACGTTGGATGTGCCGGCCGACGGCTTCTTCTTGTTGTTGGTCTTCTTTTTCTTCTTGCCACCCACGGAGGTAGCGACTTCTTCTTTGGAGGATTTCTTGTGACCCTCCAAGGTTGGTTTGGAGTGCATCTCACGGCCCTCCGCAGCTCTGGCACATTTGTCAGCCAAGCTGAAGAGTTCCGTGACACTAGTGATCTCTTTGGTCGCCAGTTTCTCCAACATCTTCTTGTCCCGTACACCCTGTCTGAATGCCACAATGACAGAGGTGCTAGAGATAGAAGGGATAGTGTTTTGTACCTGAGAGAACCTCTGGATGAATGATCGCAAGGATTCTCCCCCTTTTTGCACGACCGCAAAAAGGTCTAGTTCAGTGCCTGGTCGGGTGTATGAACTCCCGAAGTTGACAATGAACTGCCGGCACAGCTCATCCCAACTGTTGATAGAATTGGGTGGAAGGCTCATAAACCAGGACCTGGCGATCCCAGTTAAGGCCACTGGAAAATAATTAGCCATCACGGCCTCGTTTCCTCCAGCTGCCAAGATTGCAGTGGAGTAGATCTGAAGAAATTCGGCGGGATTAACAGTCCCGTCGAATTTTTCCGGCAGGTGAGGCCGGAACTTCTGTGGCCACCTAACCATGCGCAGGTGCATGGCCAGGGCTAAACAGCCTCCTCCCACTCATTCAAGAGCAGAAAGGTCCTGATCTTCCCGTCTTTCACGGGCACGCTCAATATGGACTCGGCCATCCTGCTGGCGGTATCAGCGACCAAGCTCCGCCCGGAGGTCATGAGTCGAAGCCTGGATACCGTGTGAGTGCGTCGTGCCCCAGAGGGCAATGACGTCACTTGTCGTGACGCAGCACGTCTCTTGCTATTGGAAACATGCGGACCAAGTCTTCCAGACAAAGTCCGCCGCTGCGACGGGGCTCTTCCTGAAGGAGGAGGACCCTGGTTGCTGAGGCGTTCGGCTGCTGCTGCAACCAAATGCTCCACATCGGCCCTCCACTGCTCCAGTGCATCCCGAGATGCATCCGGAGGTGGTGGGTGTTGGAGAAGAGCACGCGCTGCATGGAGCGCGTGTTCCGGGTTGTCATGATTTGCCGATGCAGTAATTGACGCCGGCGCACCATCACGTTGCCCAACACGATTTGCTGGAGGAGACGGTGGTGGTGGGAGTGTGACTCCTGCTGGTGCTGAGGCTCCTGCTGGTGGCTGCCTATTGGAGGGATTACCCCCAACAGCCTGAGCAGCAGGTTGACCGTTGGATGATCCAGCAGCTGAGTTCACCATTCTCAAAATCTCAGGCACTCCCCCTACCTGGCGCGCCAACTGTCGGTGGTTTGGAACCGGTAGATCTCCCTACACTACTAAAGTGATAGGGGAGTTTGATGTTCGGTATGGGCGTGCGGAGATTCAAGAAGGTGAGTAGGAATTGACACAGGAGACACAAGAGTTTACGTGGTTCGGGCCGCCTGAGCGTAATACCCCACTCCACGGATGTGTTGGTGTTGTATTAGCTGTATGAGCTTGTGTTGAGCGTCAATGGCATGTGTCCCTCCCTGAACG
The DNA here is from genome assembly GCA_036927565.1 of Tuctoria greenei. NCBI lineage: Eukaryota > Viridiplantae > Streptophyta > Magnoliopsida > Poales > Poaceae > Tuctoria > Tuctoria greenei. Next base: position 81,226 of record JAYESD010000221.1, read on the forward strand.
TGTCGTCGGCCTGTCCTTTTATAGTACAAGGGCAGACCGTTACAAGTTAGTCTGGCCCGACATGTGGCCCCGGCGGTTACTAGTATTGACACTTATTTAACACATTTAATTGCTCTTAATGACCCTGTAACGGGCTTTGACAGCACCGTTACTGGTGTTAAGATCATCCGTTTAAGTGTCATTAATATGGCATTAATGACACTTAATCGGGTCTTGAGGTCCTTGATTCCCCTTTGAAGATCCGGAGCCGTTGCGAGGAGATCCGGAGCCGTTGCGAGGTCTTCCGGAGGTTAGAGGCTGAAGACTCGTCGATTGGACATGTGACGGCTCCGGAGCATACTGTGGGAAACAGGTAGCTCCGGAGCTACCTGACACGTGTCAGGTCCGGAGCTTCTCTCGGTCTGGGGTTAAGTCCGGAGGTGCCATTTCGGTACGTGGCCCGGAGCTTCCCCCTTGTGGGCGGTAGCTCCGGTTTGATAGTACACGTGGCGACCCTGGGATTAACCATGTTGGAGAAGCGGGTCCAGTTATATCTGACATGTGGGCCTCCGAAGTTCTTCAAATCAAGTAGATGACTTTTCTTGGAGATCTTTGTAACCTCAAGGGGTGTACGGTTTTTAGGGTACCGACAACCTTCTTCTTCTTGAGGCTTGTTTTCTTGGTGGAGGCCTTTAGAGCAATAGTCTTTGATGATGATTGCTCCATCATCCCAAGTACACTCATCTCATGAGCGTGTATTTCTCCAATGAGCTCCGAAACTTCAATGTGGTCAAGTGACTCTTTTTGGAGCATGGAGTTGATGATGTTGTACTTTGGCTTGGGAAGGAGCATGAGGATCTTGCGGTTGATGAGTCCCTTGCCAAGAGAAGCAATGTCAAGAGCATTGATTTCTTCAATAAGCACATTCAAGCGAGAGAACATTTCATTGACATTTTCATGAGGAAGCATTTTAAATTCATCATATTTGGCTTTAAGCATGTGATATTTCAATTCCTTGACATGAGAAGAGCCCTCATGAATCTCAATTAAGCAAGCCCAAATTTCACAATCCTTTTCCTTGCTAGCAATCCTAGAAAACACATCTTGACTAATACATTCATAGATTGCATTCCTAGCTTTAGCTTCCCATTTTAGTTGATCACCAACATAATTATGTTCTCCAAACCCCGCGTGGGTCGCTTCCCATACTTCGGGGGAAATAGCCTCAAGGTAAGCGCACATGCGTGCTTTCCAATACGCAAAGTTCTTGCCCTCGAAGATAGGAACCAAACCCCCAACCTTGGCCATTTTAGCCCTCTAGTGGTGAAGCTAGAATGATCCTATGAGCAACCTTGCTCTGATACCAATTGTAAGGACTGAATTCCCAAGAGGGGGGGTGAATTGGGCTTTCTTCGAAAAATTCTAATCAATTAAAACTTAATTTATAAAGCCCAATTCCCTACGCGACTATCTATGCATTCTAGTAGATAGAAACTTTGCGGAATATAAAATGCATAAAAGTAAAGGAAGGAGAGGGATGCAAACTCTCAAGGAGACAAGGATTTATCCCGTGGTTCGGCAATATCGTGAAGATCTTCCTACATCCACGTTGTGGCACCCACCAAAGGGTTTTGCCACACCCACGTCACCAAGACGAGGGGTCTTCACTATTCCTCTCTGTTCGCCTTCTTGGCAAGGTGGAGCTCAAGCCTTGTACAACTTCGACCTTCCGGGCTTCCATACACGCCTTGGCAAGCTCCGGAAGTCTTCTCACGATTACAACACCAAGGGCACTCCCTTGAGGCTCTCACACTATCCTAGAGAGTCCACTCACACAGAATGGTGGCACACAAGCTCTCTCTCTAGCTAGTTCTAGCCTAAACCTTGATGTAGAGGTGATCAAAAAGGTGTGGAAGTGATTGCTCTTGGCCTTGAACACTTGTGGATGTGTTGATAGCTTCTGGTGATCAAGACTTGACGAAATGACAGGGTTAGGGGGTATTTATAGCCAGCCTCCCCAAATAGCCGTTGGAAAAGTAGGCTGACAGAACTTTACTGTGAACACCAGATGATCCGATGTCTCCCCTTTAGTTATCATCGGTCTAATTACTTTGGCTGACGTCATTGTGTCAGATATGACCGTTGTTAGACCGATGTTGCCCCTGTCTTCTCATCGGATGATCCGGTGGCTTTTCCTCCAGAATTTGCTTAATCTTGATGCTTACTGGAGTGATCGACCGATGTGTGTAAGTTTGCACATCGGATGATCCGGTGATTCACTTGGTCCAATGGTATTGCAAACTGTACTGATGGACCGATGTCACTGAGCCATTCACATCGGATGATCCAGTGAGTACATTTGTCTGAGGTCTTCTTCTTCAGTTGAACCAACTCGACCGATGTGTACATTTCTGAAATCATTGGTTGATCTGGTGAGTTGATTTTGTTTGCTTTGAGTTGTTTTGAGTGAATCTTTTGTGTCTTGCTCAGATGACCTCTTAGACATTTGTTCCACAAGGCTCTCTGATGATCTTCAAGCATTGTATGTTGTCAACTTATGGTTGAGTGACTTAGACATAAGAGCCTTCACTTCTTATCTTTATCTCATTGATTTGATCTAAAAAGTTGATTGTATATGGGTCTCCAATGACATATTCATTTCTTTTTATGAGTGATTATGGGGACCTTGCATTCACAATTCATTAGTAAAGTTTAATGGTTGTCATTAATCATCGAAACCGTACTTCATGGGGGGCCTAGATGCTTTCAGCGCTAATACTGGCGGTGGGAAAGTGGAGGCAATATCTGGAACGAGGAGAGTTCATAATCAAGACCGACCATCAAAGCTTGACCTATTTGGAGGACCAAGTCCTGCAGTCAGAGTTGCAGAGGAATGCAATGAGTAAGCTGATGGGGCTCAACTTCAAGGTGGTGTATCGCAGAGGAAAGGAGAATGTCATAGCTGATGCCCTGTCAAGAGTAGCGCAGGTGATGGAGGTAACCGAGGTGCAGGAGGTGGTTCCTATGTGGATACAAGAGGTCCGAAACTCGTATGAAATGGATCTGGAAGCTTAAGGATTGCTGAAGGAGCTGCTGGTGAAGAGTCCCAATGAGCAAGGGTATTCACTACATCAAGGAATCATCAGGAAGCAAGGGAGGATCTGGGTGGGAGAGAATTCTGCTCTAAGGACTAAGCTAATTGGTGCCTGTCATGACAGTGTCGTAGGGGGGCATTCTGGAATACAGAACACTTATCAAAGGGTGAAGAAGATGTTCACTTGGAAGGGTCTGAAACAAGATGTAGAGGAAGTAGTGAAGCAGTGTGGGGTTTGTCAACAAGCAAAAGGGGAGAGAAGTTTGCCCGCAGGGTTGCTGCAACCTCTGGAAGTGCCTAAGGCTCCCTGGCAGGATGTGACTATGGATTTCATAGAAGGATTGCCGAAATCAGGAGGTTACGATACAATTTTGATGGTGGTGGATCGATTTTCCAAGTACAACCACTTTATCCCTTTGAAACATCCCTACACCGCTATACAGGTGGCAACTGCCTTGATTGAGAATGTGCTTAAGCTGCACGGAGTGCCTAAAACTATGGTGTCCGATCGGGACAGAATCTTTACTAGTACAGTATGGAAGCAAATATTCAAAAGCATGAAGGTCAAGCTACTGATGAGTACAGCTTATCATCCGCAAACGGATGGTCAGTTCGAGAGAGTGAACCAATGTCTAGAGACTTACCTCAGATGCGCTGTGTAGGAAGACCCAAAGTGTTGGAGAACTTGGCTACCTCTGGCTGAATACTGGTACAACACCTCTCACCATGCTTCTCTGGGATGTTCGCCTTTTCAGGTACTCTACGGGTATGCTCCCAATCCGCTGATGGCACCGATGGTACCTCACACGGAAGAGCAAACCATACAAGAGATGTTAGAGCGCAGAAAGATTCATCTGGAGCTACTCAAAGAAAAACTGGCAATGGCCCAAAATCGGATGAAGCAACAAGCAGATCGGAAGAGAAAAGACAGGACTTGTGTGGTGGGAGAGATGGTGCTGCTTCGCCTTCAACCCTATGCTCAAACCACTCTGGTTAATCGACCCTACCCGGAGCTCGCCTACCGTTTCTTCGGACCATTCAAGGTGCTAGCTCGAGTAGGGAGGGAGGCTTACCGCTTGGAGTTGCCGGAAGGGGCACAGATCCATCCCATCTTCCACACCTCGCAGATCAAGCCATTCACGCCGAACTATGCTCCAATCTACTCAAATCCGCCGAAAGTCTTCGACTTTAGTGCGGAATCGGTGAAGCCAGCCCAGATCTTGGAGAGGAGGATAGTCAAGAGAGGCAACAAGGCCATAACCCAAGTTAGGGTTGCGTGGGCGAAGCCAGAGGACGCGGAGAGTTGGGAAGACTGGCATGTGCTGATCTGGCGATTCCCGGAAGTGACGGCTTGGGGACAAGCCGAATCTCAAGGGGGGGGAAATGTTACGAGCTTGCCGGCAGTGGCAGGGGAGGAGACTGAGGACCGGAAGGAAGGCGAGGAATACGACTGAAGCAAGCGGAGGAGCCGAGGAAGGAGGCGCTGCGGGAGGAAGAACCGAGGCGATAAGGATGGAGACTGTGGCGTGAGTGGGTGTGTGGGGTCGGTGGAGTGAGTGGGTGCGTGAGTTATTCGGGTCGGTCTGACTGGTGGGGTCAGCCGTGTCAGGGTGGCCCACTTGTAAGAGCTCTGGACAAATGTAACCGAACCGAGGGAAGGAGGGTATCGGCTGTCTACTTCGTTGAGTATTCCGGTCTAGTGCCGGAGAGCGTAGCGCGCTCACGCCTTGGGCGATCGACAACGCACTTGGCCACGGGACGTTACATCGCCTCCGTGGAGAGTATCGCTCACGTCTCCCACCCCTGCTGCTCGCGTCCCTTGACGTCTCGCCTCTCTGCCCTCACTCCGCGCCGCTCGCCTCCGCCTTCCAGCCCTGACGCCGCCGCGCTTGTCTCGTGCGGCTCCCCTCTGCCCTCCGCTCCCCCACAGGCATGTGTGCGGGATACGAGGGACACAGAGATCAGTTTTGCTGCGAGTGGTACTATTCGCTGGCGCCCTTGCTACTGTCCTGATTTGCTCTACTTCATTTAGCTTTGCACCCGGATTTTGTTGCTGGCGATCAGATCAGCTGGGCCTGGCCTATTAGCTACATGCATGATGTTGGAGTAGTTTGATTAAACAGGACCATGCTAACAAAGTCTTTCCTATATATTAATGCACAGGTAACTCTGAAGCATCTAAATCCATTGTGACTTGCTCATATCTATATTGCCATAGATGTGAAAATATTTATGTGATCCAAATTGTATTGCCAACATTTTCAGTTGTGGTTCAAGTTGACAGCAGCCCATATAAAAGTTGGAAGATGTATTTTTTCTTTGGCAAATGTTGTTATATGAATAATTTAATTACTATACATCTTGCCCCATTCCTGGTTTAGGGAATAGATTGACAAAAAGGTATTTTTTGTGTCCTCAATTTACAGTGTCCACACTTGAGCTTGTCTTATACTTGATGCATTTTTCTTGCAATAAAAGTTTAAAGAACCTCTACTATTGTTCATCAGAAGCCTCTATTTAACTTCTTTATCTATCAGATCTTGGCGTTGACTTCAAGGGCAGCAAATGTTTATCGTACAATGCCCCGGTAAAAGTGAGTCTAAGATTTGTTGCATATACTGCTTTGAGTCGTTGCTGTGAATATCAGACATGTCAGGAGTTGAAAGGTTTTCTGTTTCGTGACTAAAGATGTAACTGATTTTGTAAAAGTTTTGAAACTCGTTTGGTATCTGGTGTTGTCGTTGGGTCCGTCCTGTAGTTCCTGCCATCTGTATTTTAGTTTCTAATCGCCTTGGAGAGTGTTAGTCCAGGATGAAACTACTTATGCGGACTCTAGTTGGACTTGAATCAATTTGACATTTTCATTCTCCTGTATAGTAAGACAGTTTCATGTAACAATTTTCAGTCTATTTGCAGTATTATTGTGCGGTGGGCGCAGCGGACAGCTGGGGATCGGATCTTGTCCATTCATTTCCTGGTGAGGTCGCAGCTCTTTTGAGTGCTGCAGTTTTTTTCTTTGCGAAAGTGGTGCACAAATTCTGGTGTAAGGAGCAGTATAAGGACACGCAAGAAAATCCCAACAAAGTAGTGCACGGTTCACCAAGGCAGGAATTTGGCATTATTTAACTTTTGTAGGAGGCTTTTGTAATGTACAAAAAATTCCATAACATTGTAGTAACGATGAAACTTGAATTCATATGACATTATATACTATTTATGGATCCTGTTACAAGTCTTTCATGTTATAGATTTTTCCTGATTTTTTCGCGTTTATTGTTTCGTTTTTTTGAATTTTCAAAGTGCATTTTTCGAATTTTCTGAATATTTAGAACATTTTTTAATATTTATTATTCTTCCCTGGGCTTTATTCAATACTTTCTAATTTTTTACATCATTTTATATTTCGGGATTTCAATCCCCTTATATCCTAAATAGGCACAGGGAACATAATCCTTGGTGGAAATACCACCTAGAAGACGGAGAAAACTCCAGGGATTTGTTGTCTTGGATTTTGCTACAGCCAAACAAAGTAAAGAGGTTATGATCAACTTATTACAAATAAATATAAATGCAGACGCTCACAAAGGTCGGCTAATGGGCCAAGGCCCAACCCAAGCTCTAACCTAGCCCTTTTTTATTTACTGGATCCGGTCGTAGTCTAATCCAGATTTAGGCTACTATAAATCCTATCCGCTCGAACCCATAAAGAAAATAGACTCAACTCTATCTTGGCCCATTTGAAAAATCCGGGCCGGTCCTAATAGTCAGCCCACGGGCTGGAATATATTTACAAAACTAAAAGGCCATCCACAGTGCAAACTAAGTGCATGCCGGAATATAGTTGTTCTCATTGACATCAAATACAGTGATAGTTATAGAATATAGTCTACAAAATTATTTAGCAAACAAAATATAAATTGACCACACATTAGCAAAAAAAAGTTTAAATTGATCACATCACTGATCACAGAGTATAAACAAGTATAAATGGCAGTTTTATAGAAAGCTTGCTTGTGCTTATTTCAACACAAATTTCATGGTTATGAAGCAGCAGCTTGATATGCTTGGACAAGAAATTTGATGTTTTACTCTGCACATCGGCACCTCCAAAGCAAAGCATTGCAGTTCCCCTCTCAGTGCTTACATCAAAGCCAAAAAATAAATAAATAAACAGACAGTCTTTGCCTAGTTCAATTATGTACATTGCATGTTTCAAGCTCGTCGTTGTTCTGCTAAGGTCCTCCTCTAGAGTAGCAACAACAAACATGTGTTATCTTCAAAGGATATAGCTTGACATTTAAAAAAAAAAAAACTGAGGTCTTGGTACATAGTGGAACAAATTAAGCACTATTTAGCTCCCAATAATATACAAAGCTCAAAACAAAAGCAAGATATAAGTAATAAATATGATATGTATTAGCACAAAAAGAGCCATCATATAGTCATGACATCGTTAGAACTACAAAAAGGCTATCTTAACTGACCACTGCTTGACATTACACATGTAAGAGGTCAACCAAATAGTAGAAGCCTATCCAATGTATATGAATTGATGAAGCCAGAATACAACAATCAAAATAATGAGACAATTACCAATCAGTACCTGAGAACAATCGCATTAGTTGAGCCGGAGAGAATTATGCCATGCCTGAACCAGTCATTTGGAAAGGAAATTACATGGTCCTGATCTGCAACATCTTCAAGTTGAATTGAAAATGGGACTCTCGATCTATCCAGTCAATCTCAGAAGAATTTGGTTCCTTCTAACATTCATAAAAATGCAACCTTCAGATGAATTTAATTAATTAGAGTTCTAATCCTTGGTGACCCAGTCTGAAAAACTACGTAGAAGTCCATGCCATAGATATCAGTTGGCTTTATAAAGCAGTGCAGACAGCATACTAGTTCGAATAATGCGCATTGCATATTTCAAGCAGTGCAGACTAGTGCAGGAGTTGCAGGATACAAACCTGGATACTCCTCAATAATATGAAGGATCCCAATATGTGTCTTCATCTTCGTCCTCATCAAAGATACTCTTTTCCTCCATAGCTTGACCTGCACAATGAATTGAAATAATATTAAAATGTAGTTCAAATTGAAAATATAACACTGAAAAGATTTTAGAATTAATTTACTATTTAAATTATCTTCATCTTCAGGACTAAATCCTATAAAGCAATCTTTAGAGCAAATCAAAGCTTCAAGAGTTTCAGGACCAAGTGATGTTCTCGATTTTTCAAGTATCCTCCCCGCAGTATTAAATGCATATTCTGAAGAAACTGTGCTGACAGAGATACCCAGAAAATCTCTAGCCATTTTAGACAAGATCGGATATACATCTGAATTTTTTCCACCATGCCAATATATCCAAGTTCTCATCTCCATTGATTTGTACTCTAGAATCCTCAAGATACTTGTCTAGTTCTGATCATTGTGATCCAGAATCAAGTCTTTCCGATGCAAACTGAGCAAAGGCCAACTCGACTCACCTTTTATCCAAAAGTGGACCTCTCAACAAACTAGAACCGGAACCACCGGCAGCCATATTTTGATTTAATGGAGTACTCAAATGCATATGGTCCCTTCTCGCAACTTTCTCATATTCCTCATAAAATTTGTTAAGAGTTGATATTACAGCTCTCAACTTCTCTTCAACATTTTCATTGATAGTATAGAAATAGAATCTAAGAAATGCCATTTTAAGGTGAGATCAAACATAGCAGCTAGTAGTAAAACTAAATTAGGCCAAGCCCACACTACGTAAGAAACATAAATAGGAGACAAAGATCAGAGATGAGCGCAAAGGCTATCATCACTGATATTGGTAAACGAGACGAGCTCGCCTCAGCGAGGATGTTGGTTCACGAAAGAAAGCGTAAAAGGAGAGGGGCACTATAAGGCGTGTCTCGTTTAATAAAATATTCGAGACGAGCCTGATCTCTGACAATCGGGAGATGAGCGTCTAACAAACATCATCTCCTATTTGCGAAAGAAATGAGACGAACTTTACAGAAAGCTCGTCTCCTTTGTCTTCGGTTACAGACAAACATGAACATGTCGCCGAACGAATGTAGAGCACATTCACTTGATAACTAAAAAATCATTCCAATGTAGAGTACCTTCACTGTAGTTTTTTAAATCCAAAAAAAATAATCAAATCCTTCCTTATGAATTGTTATTGCTGAGGAACACGATGAACACATTCATTCATTCACAGTTGAACATACAAGATAATATTCATTCACACAGCTAGCCACAAATAATTCATTCATTAACAATATATTACAAAATACAAGAAAAAAGTACAAGACACAAGAAAACAAAAAACATCAACTAAAACAACAACAAAAATCTAAATCCTACTCCTCCTCCTTCTCCGGCGGCCATTTGACACTGGTGCAATAGGAGTCCTGTTCGGCTGCTCCGCCGGTTGCTCCGGCTGGTCTGGATCCGGCGGTGCAACCTTGTGACCGAGGTTCCTCGCCATCGCCGCCACCAGGTTACTGCAGTCCTCGGCGTCGAGCACCTTGGCCATCGTCTCGAGTAACATGTAGAACCTGTCGAACAGCATCTCGAGCACTTGGTCCATCGTCTCAAGCAACTCGTTGTTGAGCCTCTCAGGGGAGCGGCAACACTGTTTCTTGAAGGGTGGTTCCCTCGTTGGGCTTAGCAGCAGAACGTTGGCCATATGGTGGGTTGTCTCCACGGAGAAGACGAACGAAGAGAAGAGGAGAGACTGATGGCGCCTTATATAAGGTCTGTGCAAAGATGCAAAACAGAGATGTGCTTAGCAGCAAAGTGTGTTTCCTATGCTCGACATCTCCCTCTCCTGTGCTAAAAGGGAGACACATTTAACTGAAAAGCACATCTCCGATTCTCCACGTCTCCTTTAGCTTCGTGATTTTCTCTATTTTGCTTTGATTCACTGTTAATATCATACATCATTGAACTTAGAGCACATTCACTTGATAACTAAATCATTCATTTATCCAGAAAATAATCAAATCCTTCCTTATGATTCCTGAGGTACATGATGAACGCACCACACATTCATTCATTCACACAGTTGAACACACAAGATAATATTTATTCACACAGATGACACCGATAAGTTTTATTCATTAACACAATATATTACAAAACACAAGAAAAAAGTACAAGAAGACACAAGAAAATAAAAACATTAATGAAAAACAACAAAGAAAAACTAAATCCCCTCCTCCTCCTCCTCCTCCTCCGACAGCAACACGGGCGATGGTGCAATCAGAGCATGTGCCTGCTGCGCTGGTTGCTCCAGCTGCACCGGCGGTGCAACCTCGCGATCGAGGTTCCACTCCGTCGCTGCCACCAGGTTATTGCGACCCTCGGCGCCGAGCACCTGGGCTATCGTCTCGAACAGAATGTCGAGACGATCGGCCACTCCCGTGAGGGCGTAGAGATAGTGACCGATGGTACCCATTCCAGTAAACTATGGAAGGGTACCAAGACCCAAGGAACTCTTGGCGCATGACGTACCTTTTTACGCCTCTTGCGCCATAACGAGGCATTACTCGGCGTTGAGCCTCTCAAGGGAGATGCGACACAGTTTCTTGCAGGGTGGCTCCCTCGACGGGCTTGGCGGCGGAATGTTGGCCATGGTGGTGGTGGGTCGTCGGCGTGGAGAAGACGAAGAAGAAGAAACTGATGCAAAAATAGAGACGCGTTTGTGGAGAATTTATGGGTGATGGCGCGTCTTACATAAAGTCTGTGCGGAGTCAACAATGGACCGATTGGTTTCGAGCGCATTGATTGAACGATGGGATGCATCGATACCTCCCCAGGGAAACCAAAGGTCACTCACGCCGGTCGCACACGTCTCTGCACCACCGTCGTCGAAAATAAGTTCTCTGCAGTCATCGTGTCGCGCGTCTCTCTTTCAACAATGGAAGACATGCCATAACCTCTCACGCGTCTCGCTTTAGTCTCACATTTATCTCCCGCGTCTCTTTGCCTCTAGTGCTCCTTTACTAATCGACCAACTCCAGTGTGATCGTCGCCTCTGTTTGACCAACTCCAGTGCGATCGGCGCCTCTGTTCGCCATCGCCGTCATCGTCGTCGCCATCCTCGTCGTCGTCATCACTGTTCATGGCTGTGTTAGATATAGGCTTGGCGCGTAACCGACAGAAGGAGGAGCGCTTGGCGTGGTGCAAGAACCATCCCC